>VSDK01025023.1:0-22480 GCA_009767595.1 Symbiodinium kawagutii
GTTTTTTTTCTATATGCACTTATAAGTTTTGGAAACTTCCGCCTCCGTCTCGTGCGGGAACTACTTGTAACCAATAAAGATTGGCAAATATTCACTATATTTTAGTACCATCATTGAATATTGAAAATATTGGTACAACATATTCCATACTAAAAATGATTCACCACCAGCGCCATGGGTCACCCATGGTTGACCCAGGGCCGCCACCGCCGAAAAGGCTGGAGTCCCGGAGCCTTGGAAGCCTTGGATCATCTCCGAGAAGGAGCGGCACTGGAGGCGTCCCATGGGGTGTGGTGAGGTGACGTGTGGTGCGTGTCGCGGTGGGTGAAACAGGGGGCCTGGAGGGGTTTTCTAAGGGTTTTATAAAGGTTTTACAAGGATTTTTTAATGTTTTTTAGGGTTTTCAAAAGGTTTTTCAGGGATTTTACAGTGGTTTTGTAGGGTTTATATGGGTTTTACAATGGTTTTGTAGGGTTTATATGGTTTTTTGGGCGTTGTTGCCATGGTTCACCGATGGTTAATGTTAGTTGGGGATGATAAGCCACAATAGTAGGGGAGATACCAACTATAGATGGTGGTTTCTGAAGTCAGACGGTGCCCCATGATTGGTTTATTGCTCTAAATGGTTGATAAGTTAGATGGTAACACAGAGGTCCCCAAACTGGCTTGAGAAACAGCTATAGGGTGATTTCATGAGTAAATGCTGGGCAGATCGGGTTGAAGCATGGCAGATTTGAGATTTGATGGTGAAATATCCACGGCAATGTTGGTTAATCATGTGTGATAGATATTTGGATACTGGGGTAATAGTGGCAGGTTACATGTGGGTGAAAGATATTTGGGTGAAAGTGATCAACATTCATTCAAACAACACCATATTGTTAACAATGTTCTTACTGATTATTATGGGTGATTCTTAATCATTGTGGGTTATGTTACCCAATGATTGGTGATCACCAATGCATACCACCGAATGATCACTATTATTCTACTATTCTTGGTGATGATTCACCCTATTATTGGTGATTTTTCACCCTTATTGTTACATTCACCCTATTATTCACCCTATTATTGGTTGGTGATCACTATTATTGGTGATCATTCACTATTATTCACTATATATTCTACTCTTTTACTATTCATCATCAGTAGATTAATCCAACTATTCTACTATTCAGTCATCAATCATCAGTAGACTAATCCAGCTGTCAATGGTTGGTGATCATTCGCCTTATTCGCCAGTACCATTCCATTGACAGCTGGATCTTCAGCGCCAGCCCCCCGCGCGGGCCGCCCGCCAGTCACTATGTGGATTTCCAATCGGTGGCGCGGGTGCCGGTTCGAGGGCCCAGGGTTGGCTCGGTCTCCGGGTGTCCAGGACTTGATCTGCTGGAGGAGCAACCAAGCAGGTCTTGTCATTCCTGTCATAGGTCAACCATAAGCTGTTGGTTGAAGCATAGTGAAACCAAGTAGAGCAGATGGGTTCATAGAGTCATATCCTCTCCTAAGAAACCAAGCAGAGTAGGTCGGTTCATAGAGTCATATTCTCTTGAAGAAACTAAAACTTGAATTCATAATCTCCAAAAAAGGCCACTCTGCGTCAATCTTTGATCGCCAGCGAGGCCTTGCTGTTGCTGGCGGGGCCTGCCGACGACAACGGCCTGGTCATGGCAGCGCACGAGATGCAGCGGGTGACGCATGAGAATCCCAAGGTGCAACGGTGGGCTGCCACGGCTGCACCGTGCCGGGGGTTTGGGGACTGGGCATGGCTGCGTGGTGAGGTGATGGTGTGGATATGTTGGCTGATGAAGAGATGGAAGGACAGGTTGGGTCAAGGAATGGGATGCAAGCAACATTTTTTTGTGGTGTCTGGTCACTGGGATGGATGCCTAGACCTGTTGTGGGCACGCTATTTGCACCTGTGGAAGTCAACGCGTTGGTCACTGTTGGTCACATTTGATTGTGTAGGATGGGTGTGCTGTCCGTCGACATCTTGTTGCAGCCCTTTTCGACGAAAAGCGAAGTGTCAGGATGTGAGCAACTGCCGTTTGGATGGAGAATAATGGAGACATCTGATTGTATTGATCCATACATACACGAAGCATTGGTTACAAACCATAATGCGTACAAATGGCTCATCATAGTGGCTAACAACAAAGAATAACCAACCAGCTTCATAATGGTTTATCAACTAGGTCAATAAACTATAACATTTGTTGATTAAGCAGCTTTATACCCAACAACCGGCCAACAACAACCAACAATGGAATCAAGTTCGGTATAAAGCTGGTAAATCAACTAATTTTTGCTTATAACCATATAACCAATCCAGTTTGTAACTACCGAGCAATTAATTTGTGAACTTGGTTTATAACCATTTAATCAATTAATGATTTCTTACTGCTTCATGTGACATTTATAGCCATTTAACAATTAATCATTTATAACCATTTATACATTTTGCTGATTGGTTTCTGATTGCTTCATATGACCGATAATTCCCCTGGACTGGCCCCAACCACCAGGTGCTGCAAGCCGGAGAGTTCTTCCTCCGCGCTGCCTTACACCTCCTGCGCGGCTTGGGTTGAGAGCTTTGGTGGAGCTGGGGAAACTATGGAGTTTCGAAGGATTTGTCCATGTTTTTTCCTGGTTTTTCATTGTTTTTCCATGTTTTTTCCTGGTTTTTCATTGTTTTTCCATGCTTTTTCCTGGTTGTTTCGATGTTTTTTTTCCTATGTTTTTTTCCATGTTTTTTTTTTTTCCGATGTTGTTCCATGCTTTTTTTCGATGTTGTTTCGATGTTGTTTCGACGTTCTTCCATGTGTTTTGGATCTTTTTGCATGTTTTTTTGATGTTTTTACATTTTTTCCATGGTTCTTTTATGGTTTTTCCATGGTTTTCAAAACAGGGTTTTGGATGGATTTGGCGAGGATCTTGAATTAGAGCAGTTGTGTTTGTTTTGCTGTTGACCGTCCATTTTGGAAGGTGCATCACCGGTTGTGCAGTGACATGAATCCCTGGGTCGACGAGAATCTGCACCCAACGGCCTGGTGAGTGGATCGGTTGTTTGGTAGGTCAGTTGGTGAATAGCTGTAAACACTTTGAACGCCAAAGGCTACGCACCAGAACAAACATGATGGATGTGGTCAGAACGTTAACAATTGGTTTCTTCATAGGTTTGTAGGATTTTATTTGTTGGTGTGTTTGTTTGTTTGCTTGTCTTGTCAACTGGGAGTAGGAACCTGTCGAGTATATGTGAACGTGAACTTAAAGTTGTATGTCTTTGTATAGGGATGCCGTAATTCTTTATGGGAGCATGGTGTGATGGCATGTGCATGGGTTGAAGATCCCGGGGTTGGTCAACGGCCGAGAGGTGGATCCAGCGGTAGGGTTAGAGTCTAGATGACTACTGGGGACCACTGGGGATCATTTGAAATGAGGCAACTCTACAGTCTCAGGCAGGAGACGCTGCTGTTGATGAATCTGCAGGTATCAACCATCCATCATGGAGGCACATCCTGTGTACCAAGGGTAATAGCTACTGCCAAGGCAAAACGAAGTCCCAGTTGGACGTTGATTTGCAGTTTCCTGGTGGGTTGGTTGGGTGTTTAGCATGGTTCATGATGTGGTCACTATGAAGAAGCATTGAATTGGCAATTTGTGGATAATCATGAATGACGGTCAACGATCGATAGTACCAACAGTTCTTGGTTGGTTCACCCTAAGTTCGGGAGGAATTGGTATTGGCATTGATCCATGAAGCCTCTTGGACAATAATTTCGAGGCAGCAACACCACTGAATCAGAAAGATCACCAACATCATTATGAAAAGCTACAGACGCAGAAATATGACATTTTCTTGAATGCCTAGAGGCATGGTCACCGGTACCGGGATTCTTCTTTCTTACCCGTGTCTTCATTGACTATCACCCGCATTACGCACCAATCGAAGAATGCCGAAGGAACAGTACCACAAAAATATAACTTCATCACCCTTATTAGCTCATTTCATTCGAGACTACCGCTGGGCAGAAACCGCAGGTCGGTTGCTTTTGAACCAACGGTGACCCGCCAGTGGAGTCAAGACCAGGGAAGTGACCAGCGTGAAAGCAACGAGGAAGAAAACGACTAGCAACCATCATCACACCCTTGATGAGTGTGACAAAGGAACATATTTCTTTACCGAAATAATGGACAATTTAGTGATTCATGGTTAATCAACGGTGAATCAGTGGTTAATTAGTGGTTAATCAATGTCAATGATTGAATAATGGTTCATCAGTGCTTAATCCGTGGTTAATCAATGGTTGATGGATCTATGTATTCTGCTGCATTCATCATGCTTGCTTGTGTTTAGAAGTTGGTTTCGTTTTCTTGAACTGGATGGTAGCATCATGAAAGCTGCTCGTCCTATTCCGCAAAACGCTAGCGGTAGTGGTAGCATACGACTGAAGTAATGGTAGGGGATGATGAGCCATCATTAACAAGCCAAGGACCGTCATAAGTCATCACGAAACATTGTTAACAATTATTAGCCAGCATTGGCAATTTCACCATGATTGAGCCTTCAAGTGGAAATCCGAACGTGTGTTTCACAGGTTTCTGAGGTTTCTCTTGTTCTGTTAGGGTTGTTTGGGTTGTCCAAACAGTGGCCCCACTGTCAATTTTTGAAATGACCTCCCAGAAATAGACTGGTTTTCTGGGGATAGAATGTCAGGTTTCATTGGCCTTAGCACAGAAACCACATGAAAACCCGCTGAAGTGAGACGCACATGTGACAACAAACGATGGAATCCATTGGGAAAATACACGGAACAGAATCCGCAAACATCAAGAACGCAACATGGCCACGTTCAACTAATTACCCACCGGGATGATTGACCATCAAATCACTCAGTATTCTTGCCAGTGCTTTACCGTCCGTAAATTGCCTCATTTCAAACTTGGAGCAGTCAAAAACTCTTGCTGACAGCGTACTACGACGCCGAGGCGAACTTTTGCACTAACAAGCCGCAACAACCAGTGGCAGGATCCTCTGCTTGTTTGCGCATTTTCTGTCAGGAATGTTTGCGCCACAGCAGGAGGCAGGTGTCGGCAAATGGGATTGTCCGAAGCCAATAGCGGTGGGCGCCAGGTCGTCTTTTGCCCTAGCCGCTTTACCCTTCTCCCGCCCCCGTGCCGCGACGCAATGCCCCAAGCGCGGAAATGAAGGCATATGAGCATTGAAGCCTGTGTGGCGCGTGAACATTTTCGATCCTGAAAGATAGCATTGGCGCGCGTCCAGTTTAGTGTCATGCTTTCCCGCAGGGGGAAGCCTCTGATGGGCCATGGTCGCAGGATTTTTGTTTTGATATTCTACAATAGCGCCGTCTAGGCCTAAGTTGTTGAAGGAAACTGGCCAAAGAACCAAAGAAAGACCGTGCAACAATTAGCTATCTTACGCGCAAATTGTTTGAAGTGGCCGACGGTGGATATTTTCAATGCTTGTTTTTCGCACAATGACCAATTGGCGAGATAATCAAGAATGGCGGCGAGTCAAAATTATCTTTTTGTTACGATTTCTTGTCCAAACCTTTTACTCGATTTGAGGAATTTTTTGCGACGGTCGCCCGCCCGATTGGGTTGGTGATTGGTTGTGACCCATCCCCAATTTTCTTGCTGATTAACCACTCAGAGGGCCAGTCATGCCTCTGAATGTTTTGTTCCTGCCTATTCCAACCACATGCGCGCATACACATGAGGTATTCCCCAGCCAACCTGATGCAATTTTTCTATATTCCAGTGTAATTTCCACATTTCAAAATCGGGGCACCATTTTCTCAGGCCACTAAGTGTCTACCATTCGAAACCTTGCTCGTGCGTAGGTGTTGGCGTTGTGCTATGGAAAGTCCCAAGCGAACATGATGTTGACCCATGGTATTTCCCAACACTTCGGATTGTTGTTTTCCTTGTCGTTGTTGGTCAAGCGTTTTCGATTTCCTTTTTCATTGCATCATTTCCACTTTCTGGATTTTATCCCATATTCATCAATATTCGCTATAGTTCATTGGTTTTTTGCCGCTGTTGGTCATTATCGCCTAAATTATCATTGTTAGTGACAGTCCCCAAAGCAGGATCAACAGTTTCACAATTTTTGAGAATGGTCCAGTGGACTGGTGAGTGACCTTCCGAGTTTTTCACCCGTTGTCAGCGCGTCAGGGAGGATGGATTATGGCTAAAACTAGATTTCATCAAATTTGGGCAAAGGTTTCCTAGCAATATCAGCCATTGGTAGCCCTTAGTAGCCCACCTTCACTGCTTTAGTGCCCGCCTTCACCGGGCTTAGCCAACCCATCCACCCATCCAGGGTGCTGCGGCCAAGGCGCCCCAAAGGTTTGCGGCTCCGCAGAAGCCGCGCGGCAGCTGATGGTGGCGGCGCTGCGCGTTGCGGCGGAGGAACCGTTCCAGGGACTGGTGGACGAGGCGCGGCCGGGGAAGCCGCTCGCGGCTGAGTTTGCCAAGGGGTAGTTTGGTTGGTATAGAAACAAATTTTGATATGGGTCAATATTAGCCAACCAATTTCATGGCTTATAATGACCAACCAGTAAGAAGGAAAAGAATGGTTAATGGTAGGGGAACCAGGGGTACAGGGTGAACTGACCCACTGCCATATTGATTCCAGCAATTTCTAACAAATTTTTATGGTATCATTAATTTACAAGGGTAGTTTTGTTTGATTCCGTTGATTTAGATTATTGTAAATCAAATTGGCAATGACACATGGATAGTGCCATTGATTTGGTATGTTTAGTGTTAGTGTAAGCCACTGATTAGTATGATTTGGTATGTTGAGCCACTGTTTTTTTGTTGTAGAATCCTAGTGACCATTGAACCGTGTCAAATCATACTAAATGTTTTTAAATCATGCAATGGTTCAATATACGATTATTCAATATATACTATTTCAATCATTGAACTATAGCTATTCAAGTATGAAGTTCAATCACAATAATGATCATTCACAGTGGCTTTATGATTTTTATACCGCAGTGTGTTTTCAAACCATCATTCAAAGTTATCACTTTCACTGTTTTCTCATCATTCTATTGAAGCGAAAATACCTATGATTGAATCACATACTAGAAACAATGATTTTATGTTGAAATCACTCAGGTTAGACTTATAGACTCACTAACCAGCTAATTCACCAGTTATAACCAGGTTTTAAGCTCGTTTCAAAGCCAGAAATCACTGGTGGATGGTGCCGCCGGTGTAGCCGGGGTAGGTCCTGGCAGAGCTGCAGAGCCGCAGCTCCCTTCTTCGAAGCTCCAGCGGTGAGCGCTTAGCGTCCCAGACGCACTCGGACCACGAGGCGGGGCCGCAGGTGGCTTCAGCCAAGGTGAAGCGATACGTGGTGAAGTAACACAGGATACTATAAGATGCATGGATGAACCTTGACTTTGACGATGGGTGGATTTACATAGTATATGGTTGCTAATCAATAGTATGGCAATGTTAATCGATAGTATGGCCATATTAACCATGTTGATATTGTCAACTAGTATCGATTAACATCAAAAGTATGCTTATAATCAATAGTATAGCCATGCTAATCAATAATACATGGTCAATCTCATTGGATTTTAAGCATATAATTAAGGCCGTGTGGTTGTAATCAATCTATCTTGTGGACTATAGAAAAACTTTGGTTGTTAACCATGTATTCATGATTAAAATGCTTGATTTAGTTTGAAATTAATGTTGTATGTTGATAAACATAGTTTGAACAACAATACATGCTATGGTTTGACAGTAGGAATAGAATGTAGGGGTATGACTTCTTTAGGAACATCGAGTTAATCGATACATGACCATGGTTCGATACATTGCTGGTGGTAATAAAGCCAAGGTTAATGTTTTTTTTGTATTTTTTTCGCCACTATGCATTATTAACACCATCGGCAAGCATGATTCCAACCATAACCGTTACTAGAACCAGCCCCAGAACCAGACTTCATTATTTCTCATGACAGGAACCATGAGCTTTTCGATTAGAATCATTTACTCTGATTTTCCACGAATTATTCAGACAAGAGAGTAACGATGGGACACCATGGGGACACCATGGGGACACCATGGGTCACCGTGGGTCACCATGAACCGTTCACTGCAACCAGTCACCACCGGCGACGAGTCGTAGCTGCACCAGGTCATCCGCCGCTTGACCGCTGCCCGCGGCGAACTGGGAGACGAGGTTAGCTGCGACGCCGGTGGCCGTAGGATGCTGGGGCTCGCATCGGCCGTGGGGGACCGGTGTAAGGTGATGAGTGTAGTGGTTTAAGTTGGTTAACTAATTATGGTTGACTTCTAAACTGTGGTTTACTAGCATGGTTTATAGATGATTGATGATGGTCGTTTGATACTGGTCGATAAATGCGTTATACATGGATGCTGGTGACTGGTTTGTGATGGTTGGAGATGGCTCACGGTGGAAAGCTGCAAAGGCCCTGTTTTAGGTGATCGTTGGTGATTTCAATCAACGGCTAGGCCTCGTTGTTACCAAGGCCGTCAATCGTAGTGGCTGGATAGTGACCGCTGGTCACTATTGATTCACCTCAAGGATGCTGGACAAGTTGTGAATGATCTTAGAGAACTTTTAAAGTCAACCACCAACATTGAGGATACATTGGCAATGATTTTAATTATGTCATACTCAATGTGCGAGTATTCTTTCTCTTTGACTAGCAACGGACTGATGGACCCATGCACCAGCCAAAGTTGAACACGACAATCCTAACCTCTTTGCAGTGTGAACCTTCTCAATAAGACGCGGCAGGTCACGATTTTGTGCACTCAATGGGGTAAATTTCTTGGAGATTCCTTTGACTTCGTTGCGGTGATTTCTTTGACGTTGCCTCCATGTACAAAATCAACCAACCAACCATGACCCAACCATGACCGAACCAGGACCCAACCACATTACCCAACCACGAAACCCTTTGCCTCTCGAACCATTTCGGTGTGGTCGATCTCACTTATCATCTTCAACGGGCGGGACGAGCATGACAACCCCAAAGGCTCAACCATCCCAGCAGCCGGTTTCTATCGAGGGAGAAGCCAATGATTTCCGTTGTAACAGTTGGTCCCTGTTATCATATCATCATGGTTGGGCAGATCTAGTTCCCATCAATCATCATTAACCATCTCATTAACCATCATTAACCACCATCAACCATCATCAACCAAAAGAGCGGGCAGTTTGGATTCAGGTGCAAAGTGAGAAGACCTCCTTTGCAATTCCAGCGATCTTGTGGTTCGTCAGAACCTCAGGGCTGCCTGGTGTGGTACTGGAGCAGTTCTTCTATGCTTCATCAGCTTTTCGGGGCGTAAGACTTGTTACCCTCGGAACCATTGATGATTCAGCATGTTGTCCCCTTTTTTCCTCCAGAGTTCTGCATCTTTCTTTCTTTCTTTCTTTCTTTCTTTCTTTCTTTCTTTCTTTCTAGCTGTAAACAGATGTAAACAGATTTTCTAGCCTCTAATTTTCAACAGATGTAAACGGCATCTTTCGACTTTTAACATGACACATCGGCCATTGCCTTTCGCCCATCCTTCGATGGGCAGGATTTCGAGTCCGGCGCAGGCTGTTAGGCTATGCACGGTGATCTTTTCAAGACTGGGTGCAATCACAACGACCCAAAACGATTCTTAATTGATTGAATCATTTGTCTATTTTGTAAACATCATTTAGATTCCACAAGATGTTCCTAGTCAGTAAGATTGCCTCAATGCATCGTGCAACGATGAAGTAGAGTCTTGCGCCTGTCCAGCAACTGTAGGGGCACTAGTTGGTCATTTGTTACCACGAGTGTTGCTCATTGAAATTGGTCGATTGTTCGCCATCACCAAGCTTCACACTTGGTGAGACCCCTGACAAGAAACCGTGAGAAAATTCACTTCAGAGCATTGGTGTCAGGAAACCTAGGCAATACTCTTGGAGCAACCCTTGAAGCAATACCAGGCAGCAACCGAGAGGAACCAATGTGCAACCAGGTCTAGTTGGTATATTACTAGTGTTGCTTATTCATTTGCTCATTCATGCTCATAGATTATAAACCACACTTTAATCATCATTTACTCATATTTTGATAGCCAACCATCAATTCCAGCCAATCAAGATGAACAAACCATGGCAGTTGGTTCACTGATGCTCATCAGCCAACCTTGTCCATCAATTGGCCAACTTACCAACCTGACCCAACCTGACCCAAGCATCCCCACTCTCCAAGCCTTTGGGTGGTTAGGTCCTGGCCTACGACACGTTGCCGGCGGCCTTAGCCGCCAGCACCGCCCTTGGAGGCGCCACAGCGGCGCGAGCCAATGCGCTGGCGCTGCTGATGGCCTGTCGTGATGGAGCCACTTGGATGCTGAGTCGTTGGTTGGTGGGTTGGTCTTCCGAAGTTGTTGTGGGTGGTTTGGTGGGGTGTTGTTGTTGTTGTTGTTGTTGTTGTTGTTGTTGTTGTTGTTGCTGTTGGCTGTTCTTGATTGTGGGTTGTTTTTGGGCGAGAATCGTGCAGGAATAACGCTTGGACGCAATAACTGCTGGTGCTGTTGGGCTGTTGGGGGCTGATTTTGGCAGAGGACAATGAGGTGAAAGACCAAGCGGCAGTTATGTTGTTGCAATATCACACCCTAGAGAGACAACAGAAGACCTGTTTGGGGCTCATGGTTTAACCCACAGAGCTAATCAACAGATCTTTTGGGCCGTGGCATTCCCAACCGCTTGATTTGTGGGGCTACCCTCATGGTTCAAAAGGGGCAACAGTCCTTGGATGTATGTCCCTACTTCAAGAGGCGACATTAGTAACACAAATGAAAGACACCTCAATGCGTTCCATCACCGTCTTTCATGTTGATGGCTTGTCCATCAACAGCTATGAACCATGGTTAAATCAACCACTGTCAGGCCATGACAGATACTTAGTAGCCACTCAAGGCGCCCAGTCTATGATCAGTGGTTAACAGCTTACCATCAGTGGCCATCTGTGATGATCACAGACACTAATGATGGCAAATGACCAATGATCTAGCAACGATATCAACAAGATGCTTACTGAAAACGTTGAACCAATGATTAATAATGATAGAAGCTGAATATCAACCATTGGCTGACCATTCACTCATAATCATGAATTATTTGCCATTAATCATCAATATGAAGCATAATTTCAAAACCATTTATGAATTCATTACCCATATCAACCATAAATTCTGAACCGTCATAACCATTCATTTGGTAGCTTTTTACGCAGCCATCAACCCCACCGTGTTCACCCAAGACGCGTGGATGACGGTGGCTCTCTTAGGTGCCCGACGTTTCCGCGCCGAGCGCCCTGCCGCTGTCGTTCCAACCGCTGCTGTCTGCGCCGGTGCTCAGGCTGTGCAAAGTGCCAGGCGCGCGGGCCCCGGATGGAGATCTGTAGATCGGGAGATGGTGCAGTGGAAAAGGTGGGTAAAAATTTTCTGGTGAGTTTTGATGGTGAGTGTTGATAGTTGGTATTGATGGTGAGTATTGATAGTTGGTGTTGATTGTTAGTATTGATTCAATGGTTCTGAACAGTTGATTCGTTCTTGCTTAAACAAAAATGATGGTACTGAGTTTGAAAGGAGAAGAATCGGGAAAATCTTCCAGTATCACCAATTATTCAGCATAAGGATACAATGAATCATGATTAATGCAATTCCTCAGTATAGATATTGCTTATCTTGTGGTAAGTACTGGTTGATCACCGTTATAAGCAATCAGCAAGATGGATCATTTGCCATACCTTCAGGTATTGTGAATGCCATTCCCAGTCAATGATCAAAGAGGGAGCCGTTTTGAGCAGTTTTGACCACTATCATAGTGCTTATGATGGTACCAGTTTTGATGTCAAGAATTAGATAGTGTGCTAACAGTACTAGCATTTGGGCAGCATACCAATAGTATTACCCCTAGGAATTGCAGCCATGATTCAGCATGATGAGCAAAGATTTTCCCGTTCTTAATCAATACTGACCATGTTTGAGAGACCATAAATTATCCATGAACTATCCCCTAAATTCAGCATCAATTGCCTATCGCCCTGATCAATCAGCCACCAAGTATCCATCACAACCAGGGTCTTGAAGCACCAGTGGGTCGCTGGTCACAACCACCATCAATCATGATCCATAAACCACTGGTTCACTACTCATGGTTAATCATCTCACTGATGATATTCCCCATTATCTTATTCATCATGGCTTCATTGTTCATTCAGCATAGTTCACCAACCGTTCTCCATGAACCAAGTGGTGAATCATCCATAGTTCCGCACCATTTTCCGCAAACCACTGCTGAGAAAAAATATATAAAACACTATTGCCCACTACTAAGCAAAGATTCACCACCATTCACCACTATTCCCCACTCTTCACCACTATTCACCACTCTTACCCAGAATTGACTCACTATTGAACCACAATTTTTCACCACTACTCGCCGCAACAACTACTAACCACTGAAGGAGCCAACCTTTCACCACTCTAAACTACTATTAGCCATCAGTGGTTCGTAGTAAGCACCATCAGCCCATTCTATACCACCATTCATCACCCATTCACCACTATAGCTTCTAGAATGGTTATTACTATAGTGGGGAATGGTTACCTAACCAGCTGATCACCCATTCTATCACCACCAATGGAGCTACAACCCCTATAAAACCCTTATGACTCCCCTATAAAACCCTTATGACTCCCCTATAAAACCCTTATGACTCCCCTATAAAACCCTTATGACTCCCCCATAAAAACCCTTCTAAAACCCCTGAGATACAACTCTCATCAACCCTCTAAAACGCCTGCAACGTGCCACCATTCCCAGCACCATTCCTTCACTGGCGACGCAGCCAGGCAGCTGCCACGTGCCCGGCCGTGCCCGGCAGCTGCATGGCGTCAGCCTGGAGGCTGCCTTCGTGACGGAGCCCTGCGACGCTGGACGCTGGGCAGCGGCGGGCTGAGCACCAACGAAGGTTTTATAGGGTTTATATGGGATTTATGGTGGTTTTATGGGATTTATGGTGGTTTTATGGGGGTTTTAGAGGGTTTAGAAGGGTTTGATAAAGGTCTTTTTAGGGGTTTTAGAGGGGTTATAAGGTTATAACTCCATTGATAATGGTCTTACAGGGGTCTTACGGTTATAAGCATTGATAGTGGGAAATGGTCGTGAATCAAGACCAGCTGGTTATGAACATTAATTGACTAGGGATGATTCCATAGGAAGAGTCTTAGGAAACCACGATCATAGGTGGATCTTTATATTGGTTCGGCTAGAATTGATAGCCAGCCACTTTCTAGTCAGGCAATCATACTTGACAACCAAACATGCGTAAGCCATGGGCAACGACACAATAACTATTGCCTTCGCTAATGTTTGTTCATGATCACTTCAAAAAAGCAACCTAATGACTGATGATTGGCTCATATTTCTTGGAAGCTACAGTCCAATTCACATGTTTGTACTTAACAGTAGTGACGAGAACGTGTCGTATGGTTCTTTATGATGCTAAGAGCCAACACATATCAACGACCATTCATTAGGAAGCACCTGTTGATAAACAGGAACAGGACTGTTATCAAGTGCATTGGATGATGCATTCAACCGTCAAAACTATTTGGAAGCAACTGTTTTCACTAGCTCTGACTAGCAGTGTGATTGATGCCAATTTTTGTGGGTTCTCAAATGCTTGGTGAGTGCAACAATTTGTGATTACTACAGTGTGCTCATGGACCAACCATGATCAAAAACACAAAATTGGTGACCTACCGATATTAAGCAACACTAAGCAATCAACAATAACCACTTTGAATGATAGTCTTTATGTCTTAAACTTGTCCAGAGGATTGTGGTTAGTATCACATATTATCCTTTGTCACAGTATGACACAGCAAACAAGTAAAGCATTGAAGCCCATGCCAACCACCATTTATGTTCGGAACCACTCACTTGTCATCAAACTGACCAACCATAAATGACAAACCATCAATTCTGATAGATATGACCTGGTTAAATGACTTAAGAAGCAACTTCTAACTCCAGTTGCGATCAACAGCTATGATTCACCATGTCCCCCAGTCCTCCAACATCATCCTGGACCTCCGGGCTCTTGCCTTCCCCAAGCCTATCCAATCCTCTTAAACCTTCCAGGTAGTTACCATGGGATGTGTTGAAAAATCCAATTGTCCAAATGCGGGCGCAATCAATATGATTGAATATTCTAAACTTGTCATCATTGACCATTAGCAAACACGATTGGGACTGCAATTGACCGTGATTGCTTTCTGGAAAACAAACAACCGCAAGTGAAAAACCCGTCTTTATGTCTTGCATTCTGCACTAGGAAATTAGTATCGAGGATATGTCACAGTATAATGTTGTTGTTGTTGTTGTTGTTGTTGTTGTTGTTGTTGTTGTTGTTGTTGTTGTCCTGGCATATCATTTGTTGGTAAGCACCTGTCAGCTTTTCTGTTTCTTTGACGCAATTTTCAGTCAAGCATTCATGGATATTCATGGTTGGATTTGGTCAATTGTTGAAGATGATTGTGTCATTTTGAGCCTACACATCAACAAAAAACAATCCGTATGTAAGAAAGTGTATTATGAGCAGCATTGACAACAGCAGATGATATTTCAAAGTCGTATGCTGGTCACATGATGTCAAAGATGGGTCGTTAGCATATTTTTTAACGCACATGCATATATGCAGCATAACACATACAATGTACATACCCACATGAATCTTGAGAAGTACACACACATGTATATATATATATATGTATTATATAGACTAATGTATATATCTGTGCAGGTTCACCCGTGTATTACTAGGCTGCAGCTGTCTGAGCTGGTCGCTGCTGAGCAGCTGAGGCTACTGCTATCGGATCTTCATGCGTTTCGATGCCAGCGCTTTGCTTCAGCGAAACGCTGGCGTTCCCTTGGACTGGAACGAGGCGCGGTGGAGCGAAGCTCAGGATGTTTGGGGGTTCAGTAGCCTGCAAGAGGAGCGTTAAGGGAGCAGTGGTTTATTGGTGAAAAAACAGGGTTGAACAGGGGTAACAATGGTGAAAAACAGGCAAAAACAGGGTTAACAACTGATGGCAACTGTTGATTGTTCATGGTTAACTGTTTATTATTGAAAAATGGAAACCATTTCTTTGAACACTTAATCATGCTTTCAACAAGATTCAGCCGTTTCAACTAGTTAGTAATGGTTCACACAAGTTGATGACATGGTGGTACTGTTGATGACAACGCTCAGAGTGCTTCAGCGATGATTTTCTTGCTGGGCACATGCTGCTGTTGGAGGAGGAAGATGGTGAATGGTCTTCCCCGGAGTCCAGCGCGAGCTGTTTGGCGCGATACTTTCAGTGCCTGGGATGTGAGCATGCGCAGCAGGTTTGGTTCACAGTGGTGAATGGCAACAAAAGTACGGATCTCAGCAACAAGGTGATGATGATGATGATGATGATGATGACGACGATGATGATGATGATGATGATGATGATGATGATGACGACGATGATGATAATGATGATGATGATGATGATAATGATGATCGTAGAATCTGGCTGGTGTTTTTTTTGAGCTAGTTGGTCAGGCAGTTAGGTTGAGTGTCATTTGGTGACTTGGACTTAGCTGGGTGGTCGTGGGCCAACAGATGGATGCTGAGCAGGAAGAGATGAGATATTCGAAAAGCTGGTGTGGCGAGCTTGGCACATGACGGGTCTGCTTGCGCATGCCAATACAAGTACATTGGATCAGATATGTACATAATATGATATGTACATTTTTATGCACAAATGCAAATGAAGCCTTTCAGAATAAGAGCCGTGTGTGCACTACACACTTTAGAGTCTCACTTAAATGTTTATGAGCACATTTCTATGTTCATGTGCGCGACGGAATACGTTTCCATGATAGTAGCTCTTTTGGGAAGGAAATGCTTCGAGAGAGAAGCACATGGCTTGCCAGCCGACGACAATGCCACCATTCTGACATGACCATCAACCTTCCTTCTGGTTGAAGATGGCTTGCGAAGCGTTCCCCAGTAGAACCACCGTGATCCACACTTCTGTTCGCAGGTGTCGATTGCATGTAGCAACAATCATTGACAAAACCACCACCTATGCCAAGCATATCATCAGCAACAAGATCCATCGACCGGGGACACAGATCATGACGCTAAGAACGGTTGCAGCAGAGCTTTGATTTCGTCGGCAGCATGGTTGTGGATCCTCTGTGATTGTCATTGGCGGAATGCCATAATGTCATTCATCTCTACGCATGTCCTAAACCGGATGACGTTCATAATTTGTGGCTTCAAAAAGTACCGTTCTAAGGTACCATCAATATCAAGTTTGAGACAAGCACTTGTGAATGAGTAACCCTGATAATTGACGAATCCTTGGTGAGAAATTCCGATAGCACCAAGGATTTGGTCCAAACCCAAGGCCGGGGCCGCCCTTGCCGTGGTGAGGTTTTCCACAGCCAGTGGGCGGCACGCAGCCTTCGGCTTGTGGCCGGCCAATGCTATGTGTGCCCTGGCGGGGGGAGAACCCAGGAGGAACTGTGGCCACAGGGCTTGACGGTTTTCCCTACGAGGTTTGGCATGGGGTTTGGCAGCAGAAAAATCAGCATTCTAGACATTTGAGTCGAGATTCAGCAATGTCTCTTGGGTATGATCAAGTGAATCTGAACGATGGTAGGCACTTAAAAACAAAAGCAGATGGCAGTTGTTCAAAAAATGCTGAAGTTGCCAGTTATTTGCAGCACTAAATCATGGCAAACCAGTTGTCACCAATCTAAAGTGCTACGACCAGAAGGTAAATCGTTGCCTGGGATGCTCGGGATCCTCCTCAGCTGTAAGTGATTGAGAAGGGGAAGTGTCACATGGCTATGGGTCAATATTAACCAACCAATAGTGGTGGATAATGACCAACAAATCTATAGGGAAAACAATGGTTAATGATAGGGGAACCAGGGGTACGGGGTTTTGACCCACAGCCACATGTGTTTGACTTGAAGCTGTTTGGAGCAGGAATTGGCTGGTGTCATTCTGCGCGTGATGCTACCCACTCGGTTCCTGAATCATTGATCATAAGCATTTTCGCCATTCTTCCGCATTATGGCACCCTACTTTTTGCTATTAACCATTCATCACCCATGATCAACAATCAATCAAGCACCATCAACCACTAGACATTCAATCCTTTTCAACCCTTGTGTAGGTTTACAGATGTTTACTGCAGCTCTGAGGAACCCTTTTAAAACCCTTACGAACGATGATCAACAATCACATCGATGATCAACAATCACATCAGCGGCATCCACACATCGCTCCCAGGCCAATTTTCACGAGAACTCCTGGTCTGGCACGACTCCTTTGAGGTGGGCGGGAGTAATATGAATCATTCATGGTTTGAGATAGAAAAAAGTGATAGTTGATCACTAGTCATTGGTGAAGATTGATGATCATGTTGCATAATGACGGCTAATGATTGCTTCATCATGATTTGGCTTAGAAAAAATGATGGTTTATCAGAAGAGAATGGTTTACAATGTTCAATAGGTGTGTATGAAGGTGAGTTTTTGTTGACCAATCAACCATCGATGATTATATTTTTTTAAAAGTATCATACTCATGATAGATAATCACTCATGGGTTCGTATCTTATCATACTTGTATTAACACAAGTGCAAACCATTTTCTACCTATCTAGATCGATCTATCTCCGCATCTAGTTCTAGAGATCCACATGTCTAAATATCTATGCATCTATATGATCTCTTTTTGTCCCTCTCTCCATGTATGTCTATTTGTAAATACCAAGCACCAAACCACCGTCCAATCAAAAGTCCCGTAACATCAAGCTCCAACCATTATCACTAAATCAACAAACTACGAATCACTAACCAACATCGATGAAATCTCACAGCTAAGCAACTAGGATCAATGCCTCAACGACCGACTAACTAGGAATCACCATCAGCTAAATCAACAAGCACTAGCACTCACTAGGAATCACCATCCAAGATGCCTCAAGCAGTAGTCAACGACCAAGTAACCATCCACCATTGACCATCCACCATTGAACAATTTGCACCTCAACCCAGCTGGTAGCTCGAATCCATAGTAAATCATCTTCCCAGGTCGCTGACCTAACCCCGAGCCATGGTTACCAACCACATAACCAATCCAAGTAATCAATCCATAGTAACCATCCATACTAAGCAACCACTAGTAAGCCTCATTAACCACTAGTAACCACTTGATACTCGGGTTACCATCCATGGTAACCATCCAATTCTATGGGACGATCATCCTGGCGTCACCATCCATCCATCCATCCATCCATCCATCCATCCATCCATCCATCCATCCATCCATCCATCCCTGAAAGTGCCAGGTGTCTGTCCAGGAGCCATTGCTTGGGCTCATTGGTGGCGCCGTGCTGCGCCGAGGCGTGGCCTTTGGGTGGTGAGGTGAAGATGTCGGCAGGTGATGGGTTAGTTGTGGTGAGTTGTGGTAAGTTGCGGTCGGTGGATTGGGTTGCTTGGGTTGATTGGGTTGGTTCTATTGATTCTCGATGTTGAGAGTTTCTTGACGATTTTCGGGTTGGTTGGTTGCCGCCCTCTGAATGCCCTGGAAATAGTGAAGCCAGTGATTTTGCTGGCTTAGAACCTTAGTGTTACTCATGTCAGTGGCAATGGAAATGGCTTTGAATCTATGACAATGATGGTTGATTCCAGCATGCTATAGTCAGAGCTTTGGAAACGAGGCTGGTTCTACTTACTAGTGGAAAAGGTCATAAGCAATTCATCCGGACCATTGCCACTCAATGTTGTTGCTCGAAATAAAGTAGAGACGCTCGTAAGAATCATCATGATTATCATTGATTATCCAATATTATCCACATCAATGGCATTCCAGACAACACATCATGATAAGATGGTGACTATGGCTCACTATGCTTCATTGTGATGCTTAGTTTTCAGAAGCCATGGCTGTAGTTCATATCATTGTGGCTCATGACCATTGTGACAATCATGGTGGTTGCATTCGAATGTGGCAAGTCACCAGCCGCAATCAATCATGCAGAAATCATACCAAACGATGGGTCATAGGGATGACGACCAATAGCAACAACAAGAGTCCGGAATGTGATTTATCAATAGTTGATCACAACAGCATTTTGCATCATTTTGCTGAGAGTTGACCTACAAAGTTTACAATGACTTTTTTTTTTAAACCAGCGCTGATAGTGTCAACAGCTGCACCCCCACCACATCAACAGGGCGCTTTTTGGAATGGAAGGATAAGAACTTCTAAGGAGGATTGCAACAAATGCTGGGACTGCAGAGATGTGGCTCCCGCCTTGAGAATCAGCTTTCAGAATTCGGCAACGAGACGATTCTCACTGCGGCCGTTGGATGTTTGTCTTTCAGGGACCCCTACTGATCGGAAGAATGCAGCTTTGTCGAAACCGATGAAACCGATGGTTGATGTGTGTCGCTGGTGATTACATCCTCATGAAACAAACAATGTACCCTTTGTTGAATTAACCTGGCAATGGAAAATCCACTATTGATAGCTGGTTTCCCAGGGTTTCCTGTTAAAAAAATCCATTGCCATGCTTAATTACCAAAGGGTATTCGTATTTAAGAGCTAGTTACATGTTATGTGACATGATCTGATGGTACGGGTTTCAATCCTCTTTTCCAACAATGGTTCTTCATAGATCATTGTAGTTGGAACTTTTTGGTATCATATTTTGTGATATGATGACTCTCATATACAATCGCCATCAGTCACCGCAAAATCGCCATTTCCCAGTGTTCATCACACAAATCACCATAACCATTAAGAATCACTATCAGCAATTACTAATCATCATTCATCACTACAAATCAACCACTAATTATGCATCATCACCATAGAATCACACCTCATCACCAAGAGTTTCAACCATTTTGGTCACCAACACCCTCGCAAAAAAAACTAATCACAACAAGTTTGAGCCATTTTGGTCACCAAGCTACATGGCAATCCCGCAACCGTCAAGCTGCCACTGGTCGTCTTGCCCCGCGCAGGCCACGAACGTTTGGACGTGAAGCTGCCCAGCCTCTCGATGGACGTGACGCGCCCTGCGACTTGGTCGATGGTCCGTCTTGGATGGTGACCAGTCTTGGATGGTGAGCCATGGTTTTGATCAGTGAAAAATAGTGGTTTTGATCAATGAAAATAGTGGTTTTCATCGATGAAATAGTGGTTTGGATCAGTGAAACAAGTGAATTATGGGTTTCATCAGTGAAACTAGTGGCTGATTGTCGGGGGCAATAGCCTGATCACTTCGGATTGTATCGTTTGATGATGCTTGTTGATGAATAGTTATGAATTATTGGCTGCTGGGGATGGTGTGTAGCTGGCATGAGGAGCAATGATCGTTGACAATGGTTCAGTAGTACTCAAGCCAGTTGTAAGTGATGTGGCTGTAACGGTGGATGAGTCAACGGTCAACGGTTCAATGATGGTTGATGATGCTCGTTTCGATGACCGTTGCTACCGGCGGTTATTGATGAATTCAGATGGATGCTGGTTGTTAATGACGAAAGGAAACTGTCCGATTTTGCCTCAGAGAGCCTGATAGTGGAGAATCACAACCGCTTTTGGTCAAGGGTAGTTGAGTCATAACCAGCCTTAGTTTGAATTTTCCACCGATCTACTCAAGTGCACAAGCGCAGGTAGACAGAGGTAACAAGCTGGCTTGGCATTATCTCACCAGACCGAATCAACCAACGATGAAGGCATGGCATGGCCGATCAGCATCTGTCAGGGCCGGGTAGAAATCATTGGAGTTGGGGGGTACACCTAGCCACCCAATGTGTACTTACGTGAGCTCTTGGTTGCTGTCCTTGTCTTCACTGCTGATGGATAGTAACTTCCTAGGCCCTACAATTTAAGAACGGTGAAGACACGAAAATTCCTAGACATTTGGCAGTTGCTTGTTTGTTCATGAACACTCTTGTCGTCTACCCATATTTGTTTCTTCCGAAGTCCCTGCCATGGCTGTGATACTGACGGTTGTATCATCATTGTTGTTCTTCACCATCATCAACCAGCTTACGAACCATGACAGCATGTTATGAACCATCTCAACCAGCCCCTGAAGCAGCTTGTGATTTGTCTCATTGTCAACGTTTTCTCCCATGAATTGTCCAGCTCATTCACCAGCTTAACCAACCCTTCAACCAATCATTTAAGCCAACCCTCAATCAACCAACCAGCCCCTTTACCAAGCTCGAACCAACCTCAGGCCACCCCTCCAACCACCCCTTCAACCAAGCAACGACTCACCGTTGAGGCCTGGGCCCATCGTTGCAGCTTCGTCGGCCGCCGGAGGGTCGTGGGGGCGCCAAGCGCCGGCCGATGCGGCGGCGCGGAGTGCGCACTCCGCGGGCTTCGCCGAGCTGTGACAAAGGGCGCACTCCGCAACGGGGTGAAGGGCGCAGCAGGGGGAGGGGGAAGGGATGGCGATTGGGATGGTGAAGGGTGGTTGATGATGATAAATGGTGATGATTAGTGATGGTTAGTCATGGTTAGTGATAGTTGAAGGTTGTTTGTGGTCAATTTTGATTGGCTGATGCTTAGTGATGGTCAATGATGCTCAATGATGGTTGATAATGATGGTTTGATTTGATGATCTTAATGGCGAAAGTCATTTTGGTTAACGATGGCACTCATGATGGCGAATGGTTGATAGTGGTTGATGGCGGTGAACCGATGGTTGATTGCCTCATGGTTGATTCACAACACTGAGACATGGTCGGAAATCGCAGCTATAGCAGAATTTGGGATCATTGCCCGAAGGCTCTCCCATGAAGATGTGGGTTTTATGTATCCGCGTGCAGTCAGGTTCGCGATAAACATGAAGAGTTGGTATTTGCGTGCGGTGTGTATGTATTGTTTGTATGGCCGGGTATAATTTTGCGTACATGGCATGACACGGTACTGTATATGGTATGGTAGGATATGGTACGCGACGAACTGGTATGGCATGGCATGGCATGGCATGGCATGGCATGGCATGGCATGGCATGGTATGGTATGGTATGGTATGCCACCGCATGGTATGGTCTGGCGGGGTGTCATGGTATCATATGCATGCATAGTGAATGCCGAAAAAACTAATCAAGTGTATCTATACATACAATCTGTGTTGGTGCAGGCGTATACTATAGCCAGTGTGTAGATGATTTTTCGCAATTGTAGTTGATCTGATGGTTGTCGTCATGAAACATCATTAACCACCCACTATGACCTGTTAGTACCGATTTGTTGATAACTGCTGTTGTCGGTCAACCAATGATGGTCCATATTGATCATAGCACAACCACAATATTACTGGGTAAGCAATACTT
>VSDK01025023.1:35899-50306 GCA_009767595.1 Symbiodinium kawagutii
CGCGGGCCGCCGTGGTGGATACGGTGCGGCCGACGCGGCGATTTGGCGCCGTTCGGTCTCAGCGTGAGCGGTGAAACGGGGTGGAACCCGCGGGGCGACCATGGAGAGATGTGGTGAAGACATGTGGCTTGAGCCACTTTTTTGTGGAGTTATACTCTATTGAGCCACTTTTTTGTGGAGTTATACTCTGTTGAGCCACTTTTTTGTGGAGTTATACTCTGTTGAGCCACTTTTTCGTGGGGGTATGCCTTGTGAATGCATCCGTTGAAGACGTGACTCCGTTGAATACAGGGTAAGGCAAGAGTGGTGTTGTGGAAAGAGGGGTGAATGTTTTGAATGTGTCAAGTAGTATTGTCCAATGATTAGTATATGATTGCTACATGTTTGCTAAGATTACTAGTACTTGAGGGTGAAGAGATGATTCAGAATGGTTTGGCGTGGTGAATCTACGATAGTGATAGCGACGGTTGTATCATGTATGATCAGCAATGATCAGGAACGCTTGGTTGATATTTGTCAGGTTTAAGTGGTTTGTTAAACATGGTTGATGGCGGTGGTTTTGAGCACGGTGAATCATGGTTAGATCTGGTTCTTGGTGAAAATGGTTCAAAAGCTGATTGTAAAAGCTATTCTGATCTATCAAACTTCTGAATGAATGAACTTTTACCAACTAGATCTGGTGATCACCAGCAATCTTTAGCTAGTTTACGCCAGTTTCTTAGAAGCCAGAAGTTTGCAGCTGCTGTGACAGGGAGTGACGAAGACCGGCTGGGTTCTTTGCTTGCCATCAATACAGCTGTGAATCATTTGGAAGGAGACTTTTAACATTAAATCGATTTGTTGGGTAGAATCGCTCATGATGAAATATGGGTGTTTCTCAAAATAGGGGACCCAAAAAATGGTTGGCTTACTCCTCTAAATGATTCATATTGGATGATTTGCTGGGTCGCCCATTATGAGAAACCACCAAATGTACATATACATACATATACTATATAATTACATGCTTTCTGCCAATACAGTAGAATACAGTTGGGCAACTGTATTCATGTTGGAACTTTTTGATAACTCATGAAATAGTTTTGAACATGATTATTGTTACAATTTTCTTTGTAGCAAATGCATTTATCGTCCATCGCTGTGTGATGCTTCATGATGATTTTCTCGTCGTTACGATTTTCCACCAGTTCTCCAGGATTTTCTGTTGTTCATGATGCCAGCTGATGATGGTGGCATAAGAAAGTCAGAGACAGCACGACCAGAACTTTGTCGTCATCATGTTCGCACTTTTTCAGTCACAGGTTGCCTCACTGGTGTCCACGAATTGAAGTTGTCACAGCCTACAGCCCACAGGAGGCAAAGTCGGCTGTTCGGCAGGCAGTTCCTTATCACGTTTGAGCTCGTGGATCTTGTGTTTCAAGGGCCAAGCTCACATAACAAGACCCTTTCACATTTGCGGATACCCTGCAGCAGAGTCAGAGCCGCATGTCACCAGTCCCCGTGGATGCCTTTCTCCAGCGAAAGCAACTATTTACGACTTTGTACTGCTGAGTAACTGGCAACTTTCTGACTTCTTATACCCATCCTAGCCGTCAGGAGATTTTAAGCAGCAGCTATGCAGCTATGCACTACTGTGAGTTGCAAACAGGTATTTTTACGACTATGATCTGCTCGTGCTGGAACCAGCAGGGCCACAGTGATACACTTCCAAGTCTCTTCTTTTTGTTGGCAAATTCTTTGCTCTCACCATTTGGTCAAAAGATCACAACTTTCGGAGCAACAGATGGAACTGCTGTCGCGCCTGGAAGTTTTTGGGGTCAGGTCGGACGCTGGGGAAAACGGTCCCAGCGAAAGCCACCCTGCCCTGGTCCCAGCGATTCGTTGCTCCTTTGGGGGCCATCCGTCCGTGATTTCACAAGCGTTGGCATAGTGACAGGAGCCATGGAAGAAGACCCTTGTGATATCTGTGGTTGACGAGGAGCATGAGTTTTCACAGGTAAACCAAGCGATCAGCGATCTGACCGATAGATGGATGGATGGATAGATAGATAGGCAGGCAGGCAGGCAGACAGACACATCACAATTAGTGATAACCATATCAATGTGGACTAAAACGATCATTGCTCTGAACAGTTGATACATCAAAAACTATCATTGCCGAACTCATTGTTGTAATCAGTCTGGAATAGCCATGATAAATCATTGGAGCTGTCCACAGCTGTTTCTCTTGAACTATTGCGACGATGCTACGATGCTGCATACGATTGTAAGCATATGGTGGTTTCTCAAGAAAGTTTGGGGGCCCAAAAATGGTTGGTATACTAAGATGAATGGTTGATCAACAGAACGATCAGGCGGGTCTCACCATATATTGCTACTATATCAATTGTGCAAAACACCATGAAGGTCCTTTTGACAATTCGTGCTTGTCAGGAAGGTTAAATGCCTGGTACCCCCCAAAATGATTCTGCTGAGAGGCGTGAAGAAAGAGGAAGAATGGTCATTCTGAGCCACCATTGCTCACTATTGCTTGCCTACAGCGATTCAACAACTGCGCCTGGCGAATGATCAACAGTCATAAACCTTAAACAATTCTCCGTGATTAACCATCAATAATGGCTTATAATGACCAACCAAATGGCTGAACGATGGAACCTGCAGGGTCTCTCCATGGCTCACGGGTGCGGTGCGTCACTCAGCGGGCCGTCCGGCGACAGAAATCGTTGACTCGTTGCGTTTTGGGCGTCGCCGTTGGGCGTCAGTGCGTCACATGGCGAGGAATCCAAGCAGCTGGCTTTGACACCACAGGTCCGATGGCTTGGTGGTTAAGCCGTGACCCCGAAGTTATGGTTGGTGTATTAATGGTTCACAACGGTTGACAATGGTTATCAACAAGGGGATAATATGCAATAATAGGGGATATAGCAGCTACAATGGTTTATGACTATAGATGGTTAAACTGGATGAGAAAAGGGGAACCCCTATAGAAACATCCCGTTGTTGATGGTTGTTGGTGAACATCGGTCACCATTTGACATGAGAGTCACTGTGGTTCCAACTGGTGTCGCCATGCACACCTGAGTTCCAAACCCAGAAAACTGGATGCCCTTGGTTTGCTAGGGCGGCAGTCCACCCCAAGCACCATATGGGGTCATGGTTGGATTTTCCCAACCAATAGTAGCTGTTTTAGCTGGTTAATAATAGCTGATGAATGGTTAATAATAGCCATCTCAGAACCAGCAATGCTTTTTTTATAGTCCGAAAGATGGCGCCCAGTCATCAAGGTGAACAGCAAAAAGCTTCATGGCACTGGAAAAATCACAGGCTGCACTGGTCGTTGAGGATCTTACCGTTTCCGTCCGCACCTGGTTATGGTTGCAAATCGCAGCGACGAGCCAATGGTGTGGGTGCGCACCTCCGCCATAGCAGTTGCCGCAGTTTTCTGCGAAGTAAATGCAGCACAGCTGATGAATTGTATTTGCCTTGACCCTGACCACCCGAGTCGCTGTGAGACGCAGTTCTTATAGATCAGTTCAGTCGGATGTGGATGCTGTGGAATCAGAACATGGAGTGGTTGATTGTTTAAGAACTATTTTGTTTGATATACTAGGGGTTCAAACACCAGTTGTAGAACCACCAGCTACATGATTGGTGCTTTGTTGTTGCTTTGTTGTTGTTGTTGTTGTTGTTGTTGTTGTTGTTGTTGCTGTTGCTGTTGCTGTTGCTGTTGCTGTTGCTGTTGCTGTTGTTGTTGTTGTTGTTGTTGTTGTTGTTGTTGTTGTTGTTGTTGTTGTTGTTGTTGTTGTTGTTGTTGTTGTTGTTGATCGTCATTTTAACTTGAACAGCATGATCCCTTCCCAGTCAACAATGATGCCAAGCATACTTGGATGGTTAGGGCTAGCCGTGGTCGAATGTGCCCATTTGCAAATCTTTGTTGCCAGAGGCAAATCGGCATGCGAGCAACCGGAGTGGATTCTTGAACAAAGAAATGGGTAGCAGTTTCCCGAATTGGCCCAAAACCGGCCATGGATGCTTCATGGTCATGAACGACACGGATTAATAACCGTTGATGGATATCTAGCTGGCCTGCAGCCACTAACTTCGATTTTCCGTGTTTTTTGGGATTCGATGGATTTACCAGGTATCTACTAAAAGTCGAAATTTTGGCAAGGGATGAATTTAAGCCACCAAGATATTGGTCAACAAAAATACGGTTATAAATCATGAATAATGGATGGTCAATGATGATCAGCTTTTGCTACCATGTGTCACCAACAATCGTCATTAGTGGTTAGCCATATGGGGTTTCTTAAGATAGCGAACCCTCCAAAATGGTTCGTTTGATTGGATGATTTAGGGGTACCCCTATTTTGAGAAACACCCATATTACTTAGCAGTGGTCAACGTCAAATACTAGTTGCAACGATGGTGATTAATGACAAGACATAAGAACACTCCGTATCAAATGGTAGTTTCTCAAAATAGGGAACCCCAAAAATGCTTGATTTTTTAACTGTAAATGGTTAACATTGGATGATTTGCGGGGCCCCCTATGCTTATGCCTTGACAAACACCCAAATGAGTTCCCATGGTCAACCAAAATCCCTTAGCCACAGCCGGTATTTCCATTCTTGCCATATGGACATGTCGACACGTGGACCAGCTTGAACTGATCGTCGACCAACCAAGCTGGGTGGTGTCCAGATACTACCTGGGTTTCTGGAAGATCAACCGCAACCATTCAGAATGATTGGACGATCTATCTACCAGTGATTCTTTTTAGAATGCGAAAGCCATTGGTCGGAACCCTTGCCACTGGGATTCGGTGATTTGGTAAGCGAATCGACTGACAGGAACACCCCACCACCCCATCGTTGGACCGGGCATATTTACATTTGGACCAGGGGTGGCCATTGTTGGTGGTGCAGGATGATGTACCTGCAGAAGTGATGCTAAAAACGCTGGGAGATCTAGCTCTGAATAGACCAACTTAGTATTTGCTGGTGAATGACCAGTGGAGCTGGCAAAATTGCTGGTCTCACTTGGATCTGCCACGACACAATTTGATGATGCAGTTCGGAAGTGTCCACAGGGAAACACACCCAGTTTCCACCAGGTTTGCTAAAAGCAGCGAATGGGGTGAAATTAGGCGCTGCAAGAGACTTGCCAAAACGCGACAAGCCTTTTGGGGCACAACTGTGAGTTAGCTGGGCCCCTGTGCCCCGCTGTTCACGACAAAATCGCTGGATTCCATTGGATGTTGATCAAAATTGCAAGATGTTTGATCAAAATTGCCATGAAAATTACTGGATTATCTGGATTCACCCCAGATGTTCATCAAAATAGCTGTTTTAGTTGTAGATCAATCTGGGTTACCTCTCAAGCTTCGTGTTTTTGGCAAGGGAACTCAGCGCCTGACCCTTGAAAGCTGGTGCCCTGGCTGTCAAGGCAACCCGTGTGGCTGGAATCATTGGTTCTGGCGGTAAGTTTCTTCCACTAGTAGGTTACTGACTCCTGATACGCTGAATGATGGTAGGTCTTTAATTCCCTTATCACTCGTTATTATAGTGAATAAGCAGCCACTATAGGAACCATTATGATTAGTTGAATGATAGTAGCTGAAGGAATCAGCTTATTTCCTGGAGTGGCTTCATGCTGACTTGCCATACTCAGCTGATTGAGCTGGTAGGGCGATTGTAGGGGATGCTGCCGCAATCATCCGGAAATTGATGGGTTATGATCGGTGGATCACTTCGCCTGGTTCATAGCTGGCTTTAGTACAAGCAGAGCCAGTGAGAATATCAGCCTGTAGCCAGAAATGGCAACTTCTCAAGAAGTTCTCACCGGTGGGGTTGCCTTGGCACGCGAAGTCCAAAATTTTTAGGTAAGGTTTGAAGTCTGGCGCTGCTACGAATTGTGCGTAATTTTATATGCACGAAATGCTTTGAGCGTCTGGAAGCCGAAAACCCCTGGCTGAAGACTGGCTGGTGATGGTTAGTTCATAGTGTTCATGGTTTGGAAATGATGAATTGATGGTTGCTGAATTGGTTGGTTCATGCTTAGTTCATGGTTGATTAATAGCAACTGAATGCTTAGTGAATGCTTGCTTAACCAAAGAATTAATGGACAACTACTTTGTGAATGAAGGGTTAGTGAAGGGTTAGTGGAATTCATAGTCTGCCAACTGCTTCACCAAATAATTCCAGTGACTTGCCGTTCGCAGTTGGCAAACTCCAACCCTGCTGATGGTCAGCGTGAACCAACAACCAAGCACAACCACAACAACCAACCAATCAAGCAACCAACCAACCAATAAGCAATGGCCATGGAGCATTGAAATCGGCGCCCAGAAGGACGACCACGGTGATGCATGGATACGACCCCCTGTCCAGCAGCAATTTTGGGGTGGCTCACATTTGGTTAAAAGGTGGTTCATGGGTGTTTCATGGTGGTTCGTAGCGGTTCATAGCTCATTTTAAATGGTGAGAAGTTGGGTGATTCGAACCCGAAACGGTGATTATATCGTCATCAAATAACTGTTCCACAGATGGTGATCAGTATCGTGAGGCTGGTAGCTTCTGCTTGTTCGATGCTCAGGGCCTATGTGTAGTTTCCGACTGCAACAATTTTTTGGATGTTCAATTCCCTCAGTATCAGCTCATTGAGGTACCAGCAAAGTATCACGACACCAATCAAGACTGTTGCTTGAGGACATTGGTTTCCAACAGGGCATCAAGGGTGGGCTCCATGGTGGTAGTTGATGGGCTGGTGGTTCTCCATGGCTTCAAGGTGGGTCGTTGTGTCCGTGGTGGTGTGCAGTCTAATCATTCGGAGTGCGGCACAGTTTGCATCAAAAAGCGGCGTGGAAGGACCTAAGGGAGCTGAGTTTTCAGCTGGATGTCCGACACTTGCTCAGCGCTTGGTTGGCACCACGGTCTTGTACCCAAAATGGGAAGTGGCAGGGGCGTGGCCAGCGTGCGTTCACCCTTGTTACAAACCAGCTTCATGAGCTACCTGTCTGGTGAACTGCCGATTTGGGGGAAGTCTCAGCTTTGTTTCTTTGAGGGCATGTGCATGCATGTGCGCTATGCCCAACCAAGGGAAGAGCTGTTTACCAACCAATGGTGTTCCAACCATTTTGGGGGAACCCCCGAAATCATCCATTTATGATCCGTTTTAGTAATGAACCGACCATTTTTGGGGTACCCTCATTTTAAGAACCCCCCATATACTGTCATCTACCACCTAGTATTTCTGTACGACTCTTGGCATATGTGTGATCATGTCTATATCTACATTCTTGAGACTTTGGTGGCCGCGGACTTTGGCCCACGTATGTGTCATTGTATATTGTCAATCATCATTGGCCATTACCGACCCATGGGGATGGCAGTGATTAGTCATTATTTGCCTACATCACTATTGACCACAATTCACGATCACTCTCGACCGGTAATTACCAATCGTTTATGACCATGATTAACCACAATTTACCACTATCAACCCTTCTTGACCAACCATCGTTAATACCCATGCGTAACTATGACCAATTGTTTTTCAGGGAGGGTTGCCTCGCGAGAAGTCTCGTTATTTCTCCAAGACACACCCTAACGCTTAGTCTAAGAGAATACAGATGGACGGTATGTCTTTAAGCCTACATCATTGCAACCAACCATTATCAACCATTATCATTATCATTCTCAGGCACTCACTATCAACCGTCATCAGTCATTCAGAATGACCTCCTTGCAATATCCTTGTAGCATGGTGGCCTAAGAATAGGCTGATAGCATTCTATATGCTCTAATATCCTTTAAATCATATAGATCTATATAATCCAACACATATTGTTAGTACTCCCTTATACCAATCTCATTCTATATCATAGAATCTAGTTCCATATACTCTGAAAATCCTTTACAGAATCTAAATCTAGATGATCCCACAATACAATTCCATACATAAACATATACACGTACATACTTATGAAAAAACTTAAAATGAGTAAAACAAATGCATAAATAGGCAAATTCATCATTTCTTCAATCTCGCAAAAGAATCTCCTTGTTGCTAAGACTGGTAGCCTTTGGTCGCCTTGGACCATGCCTCGTTGTCGCGTCACAGGTTACTTCCAGTCGCTGAGTGCTTGGAGGTGGGGGGGCAGCGCGGGTGGCTGCCCCGGCTGGTGGCGATGATGCTGTGGAAGCCGTGGAAGGACACACCAAAACGCCTGATTTAGGGCACCAATGCTAAGAATGACTGGGATATAGCATGGGACATAGCATTGGACATACCAATGTATTGAAATTTGCAAATGTTGGGGCGTACAGTTTTACATATGTCAATCTTCACCGACCCAAACATCGGTAATTAGTAGTCACCTCTTTGTGGAATGCTCACTAGAGGTGCAGGGGAATACTGCCCCGCAGCCATGCAACTAGAGAATGAATGTATCAGCCAGCTAGCTGTTTATGGATATACTAAGTACGATGTTGGAGAACCACCCCATCTCGGGGCTATGCTTTGGTTGGAAAAAACGCGCTTATGTTACCGGAGATGTGGATGGGAAACCAGCAACAAATACAGGCTCATGGGTACATGGGATCCAATCGGATGATGCTTAGAAATCGTTTACGCATAGCAGTCTTCATAATCATGTTCCGGTTATCCATAGTACAACTTGACCAAGTAAGTTTGATCAATCCAATAAACTACGGTAATCAACTTACTGTAGTTGTGGTTTACTTTCACAAACCATAGCATTTATCAACCAAGGTTGATCAGCCCAATAGCCATGAGCTAACTCAAATTCTAGCGCTTAACTATTGATGAGCTAAGCATAAGCTTTAACCAAGATATAGCCATTAATAGTACCATATAGTAGTTAACCATTATAGATATAACCATAACCACTGCTTCATCAATGCTATGGCAAGGCGTCACTTGATGGCTCACCATGGCTCGCCCCATGGCGACCTCCATGGCGCGCCAGGCCGGCTATCCCTGGCGCCTACCCGTGCTGGGGATGGAGGTGAAGGTGCGGGTGCGGCTGTGGGTTCTCAAGCCATGGCTGTGGGTCAAGCACTGAACCATCAATGGTGGGCGTAAATAAGCAATAAAACTATAGGGAAAACAATGGTTAATGGTAGGGGTACCTAGGGCTACAGGGTTTTGACCGAAAGCCATATCTGGATGGTGGGTCCTCCCCAAGAATGGTTTACCCTATGAATGGTGAGCAATGGTGAACCATGGTTCTTAACAAGAGGCGAATAAGCAATCATATTGGATTTGCCAAGTAGAATGGTTGGTTTACTAGAACTTGGTAACATCGTTTGTGAACAGTTGTTGAAATGTCAGTTTCTCAAGCCAGGACTTGGGGACCCAACAGTTATGATTCGTTTTATACTATAAATGGTTAGCAGCTAGATGATTTCGGGGTACCCTATGACTTGAGAAACTCTCATATGTAGGTGCATCTCTCTATCTAGATATGGGTGTTTTTAAGAATAGGGAAACCCCAAAGATGGTGGGATTATTCTTAGAGATGGTTGATATTGGAAGACTGGATATATGGTGGTTTCTAAATGGTTTTCTTGCGGGATTATAATGGTTAATAACAAGGATGACTAACAAAAATGGTGAAACAACTCCTGTGTGGTGGTTTCTTTTGACTAGGGGTCCCTCCCTAGTCATTCAAACTGGAAGCACCCAAAAACCAAACAAATGCATAGCTTATAACTATAGAAATATGGGGGGTTCTCAAGCCATAGGGCCTGTACCTCTCAAGCACAGCATGCGCCGGCATTTGCTGATGCTTGCAGTAGGGAAGTCACAGGCTGAAGCGGCTGTAGAGCTTGGCAGCTGGTCATTGGCTCTGTTTATCTTGTGCGGTTTTTTGAAGAAATCAATTTGCTGGCTAAAATTGATTCGTCAACGGTTTGAAACCATTTTGTTAAAATTGATTCGTCAACGGTTTGAATTGGTGGTTCAGATTGACTCTGTATCTCAAATTAGTGGTTCGAATTGATTTGGTATCTGAAATTCACTGGGTTATTTGATGGAAACAAACCCTTGTTCCAAGCTCCATTAAAAGGGGTGTCCTCTAGATTTTCCTCTCAACCATTTCCGGGAGAAATGGGTGGTTCTAGATGCAGGCTATTATCGTTGTGATTTGAAGGGGAAGCTGTGAATGTTGTCAAATCGCAGCTGCGACCACGGACCAGTCTACTGCATAGCGCTTCCCTGCCACAATGGTGTCCTGAAAGAAGGGAGGCATTAATTGCGAAGCCATTTTTCATGGTTTCTTCTGTTTAGTCGCTGTACAGCATTGTATTGATTGTTAATCATTGTTTTTAATCATTATGAGCCATTCATGATATTAGTTATCGAAAATTGTATTTGCCACGATAAGCCCCATAAGCCATGGTCAATCTTTCTTGTAGAGCTCTACTGGATTCACCATTCTTAACCATCATTCAGCATTGCTCCCTGGTAAACCAATGTTACCCAGTATGAAACACCAAAAAAAGCATTTGTGACTATGATCAATCCAGTAATCATTATCAATCATTCTAGATCAGCATTTGGCACAAGCTTTAGCTGCTTGGCCTTTTCCTCGCTGCCATCTTCTCTTCAACCTTATACCTTTGCTTTGCTTGTACCTGAGCCATGGCCAAGAACTCCAGGACAAGGGTTCCACCTTGCCCCTTCAACTTGCCCTGTGTTTCAGGTGCATGTTAACATTTTCCTTGCAGCTATATGCTCTGCAGTTTTGTTTGCTCCTTATTTCAAATATTTCATGCTGTACAACAAATTTGCTGCAGACGTGTAGCCCGACTGAGAGCTGCATAACGCTGGGTAAAAACCAGATCAACAATTGATCACCATAGTGTTACTACAATGTTACTATCAGTCACTACTGATGGCCAATTACCAAGCAGAATCACCACCCAGGCACCACGAGCCGTCGTTGTGTATGCCACACCTTGGCGGCTCAGGCAGGTGGAACCTTGACGAATCCATCCGTCCTGGTGAAGGCACGGAGCCATCAGGGGAGGGTGGGCCCCAAGCAAGTGATGGCAGGGTTCACCTAGGGCTTGGGAGTATTGTTAGTTATTGTTCACAGAGATTGGCTTGCTAACACCTGAGGTCTATTGATTGCAATGGTTTGAAAGGATCTTAAGAGGGATAAGTGTTTGAATTGCACCTTTGGGGTAAAACTGGTGAACAACAGGAGGGTTTGCTAACAATCATCAATCGGTTGATTCACTGGAGGATCGACCATCGTGAATAGCAGGGTCGTTGTGTATTAGTTGCTTTTGCTCATCAACGTATTATGGGCTGCCAATGGTAAACCCGCCATGATTTTGGGGGTCCCCTATTGCTTGAGAAACAGCCATATATCAATGATAAAGAACTCTTCTTGTGAATGGTTTGTCACAAGACTAGCGAACTTTTTTTTCACCACCATACCCAGTCTGCGCATGTGCTTCTGTTCGTTGGCGGGGAAGTGACGAAGCGACAAGGGCATTGATAAATCATCAGGGGCATTTGAAAGGTTCCCCTGCGTAGATGCTACTCGGCCATGAGTGAAGTCCTGGGGACAGCATGATTTGAAAGAATCCAACCGTCCAACTCTGGATCAACAGCTTTGTTTTTTTTAAACCAATTTTCGATTCATTTCCAAATCCGATTGATGAAGAACTTCGTGCTTTGTCAACTTTCCAACTCTTAAGCTTAGTCATTCGGCCAATCTTTCCAACTCAGCTCAGTCAGTCTATGGCAATCTTAGGTTTGGCCCATCCTTGTGACTCAGCAGTTGACCTTGTGAGGCTTTGCCCAAAACTGGGAGTGCTGCAAAGGCGGCGGGTGTGGAGGCCGGAGGGCTTCCGCTACCGGTGATCTACCTGGTTCCCCATGAGTCGTCATTAGTGACAACCGAAGCATCCAAAACCATGAGTTTCGCCATGAAATAGGGACTAGTAAGCATCCAAAACCATAAAAGATCAGTGACTACATGTGACTACATTTATAAGCATCCAGCATTAAAAAGATCCAGCAGAATCAGTGCGTTTTTCTCAACAGCTTGCTGGAAAATGGCCATGCCCAAGAGCAAGACCATCCAGAAATGGATTTTTTGTTCCAACACTGATGAGAGCCATATCCAAAAATATAAGTGTGTTATCGGCCATTTCCAAGAGGAAAACATATAGTCATTCCCAGGGTCACGCAGCCAGCTATGTGAGATTACCAAAGCCGAATGATTCCCCAGTCCATCTCAAGGTCGGGGACGAAATCCTGTCGATCAACGGCATTAGCGTGGTCTCTTGGTGTGTCCAAGTGGAGATGGGCGTTGGAACAGATTGATGTTGGGTTGGATTGGTCAATGAACATGAATAAGAATGGTGATTACCACAATCAGTGACCTGAAGACCTGTTCATGAACCACATTAACCTGACCATTTGCCACTCTCCAACTGTTGCCACAGGCAATGCCTTCTACTATCCATCCATTAACCACCCAGTTTAAGTACCGAGATGCAGCACATTCTCCATCGTAGTCAACACATGTCATGTAAAATGTTGGCATTTTTTGCATGCATCTGGGTGTTTCCCAGAGACAATGCCACTATTCTTCCGCAGTACTTGTATGGCCCATTACTAGGAGACACCCTTATCCCTATGGTTGATACGGACAATCTTACCATTGTTCTGATTGTTCCAAAGAAGAAACACATGTTTAAGTATCAATGATAGCTAGCCGGTACAATATAGTTGGTTGCCTATGATCACTTTTCTTCAAGCAGCTTTCTGTTCTCCAAGGTTGGTTTGCGGGTGACAACCAGTGTCAACCAATGCCACCCAAATATCAATCGTTCCAGCTAGTCCGTATCAAACAGCTATCGCCAATCAGAATGGCCACTCGAGTGGCACGCAAATATTTGGACAGGCCCAGTTTAGGAAAGACAGGCGTATAGGGGTTTCTTAAAATGGGGACCCCAAAAATGGTTGGTTATTACTACAAGTGGCTATTTTGAGAAACGACCAGATTCGCCAAATTGACAGTAAACTCCGCATGATTCAGACTTGCTAAGCGCTATCAATCGAGTAATTCGCTAGCATGAACCACTTTTGAGCAATGTAAATGTAGTTGGAACCGCCATCCAGCATGATGATATCTACCATCAATCAATCTCAACCAATCTCAGCCAATCTCAAGCAGTCTAAATAGCTCATTTTCAGCCATCTTCAGCACTGCTTCAACCCATCCTTCACCAGCATCATTCCCAACCATCGGGGCCATCATCCCATATCCTGAACCCCCTCCTTTCCACCCGATGATCAACCTCATGAAAAACCAAGCAGTGAGCAATCATCAAGCATCACTCAACCACATCAAGCATCAGCCATCAACCAACCAACAACTTTTCCCATCACTTGGTTCATCAACCAACCATCATATCAACCATCATATGGGTGTTTCTCAAAATAGGGGTACCCCTAAATCATCCATTATTAACCATTTATGGTAATAAACCAACCATTTTTGAGGGTTCCCTATTCTGGGAAACCTCCATATCAACCATCATATCAATCATCATATCAACCAATCAATCATCACCAACCACCAACCATCACCAGGTGATTCACCATGAAATTTCAACCATTGCAACCATTACAACCATTAAATTCACCTTATAACCATGGAGTTATGACCAGTTAATCATGATCATCCATCCATTAGAAGCATGGTGATACCCATACTTCAGCCACCATATCAACCAACTATTCACCATCAACTACCCAACCATTCACCAATCAACCATTCACCCTAACCACCAACCAGCCACTCCCCAACCATTTTCTCCAGCCACAATAACCACCAACCATCAACCAATCATCGACTCACCATCGCCATGATTAAGTTCACAATATGGGTGTTTCTCAAAATAGGGGTACCCCTAAATCATCCTTTATGAACCACTCATAGCAATAAACCGTCCATTTTAGGGCTTCCCAATTTTAAGAAATTCCCATAGAACCATGGCCACAACCATCACCAGGTGATTCACCATGGAAATTACAACCATTCCAACCATGGTTGTAATATAACCATGGTAGTTTCTCAAAATAGGGGTACCCCTAAATCATCCATTAATGGTCATTTATAGTAATAAACCAACCATTTTTAGGGGTTCCCTAGTTTGAGAAACCACCATAAAACCATGGTCATAACCATCACCAGCCACCCATGACCTTTTCACAATGCTCCAAGGGCTCCATCTTGGAGATGCGCGAGGCCCTGCTGTCGCTGGGCGACACGCGGAGTCGCGACGCCGGTGGCTCCGGGGGACCGGCCGCCTTCGGCCGGGGCCGGGGGCGGCTGCGACTGGGGCGGGGGGGGCGG
>VSDK01025029.1:12615-50128 GCA_009767595.1 Symbiodinium kawagutii
CGGCATTCCATTTCACTATGAGACCATGGTAATCCAGGTTTTTCACCACTACCCCCATGGATTGGTCAGAGTAAGCCAGAGTCATCCCCATGTCACCAGTCTTTTCCACAACAATCTGAGCCTTCCTGGGGCGTCTGAAGGTCAAAAACATCTTTTCCGGAAATTTGCTGGTGAGCTTCTTCTGAATGGGAGTCCAGCTCTCAACTCCATCCAGAGCCATCAACACATCAAAGGGCCTGATTTCTGAAGCCTTGTAGACCTTGTTGAATTCCCTAACCGCTCCTGCTTCTATTCCTAGTACTGTGGGTGCCCTCGGTTCTGTCGAATCCAAGCGCAAACCCAAAGTGGCAAAGTTTGCGGTGGGAACCACAACAGTGAAGGATGAAGGTTGATCCAGAATCACTGGCCTGCGTGGAAGCACTGGACGGATTCCTGGTGGTGCTGGAATGCTATAACCCGCTCGATTTGAAGAGTGGTCTTCGCTGGAAATGATAACCTCGTCGTCCATGCAAGGTATTCACTATGGCCCAGTGGTCACTTCTATGCAAAACAGGAAACACAATCTCCTTGAGCCAAAGATATGGAGATATTACTTGCAAGAATGAAATCAGGGGAACACATGTTGCTGACCACTGCAGTGTTTTGCAGTGCACAAATTTTGTACTTGACAATGATTAGTGACTAGTGCGCAGTGCAAGCAGTAGTCAGTGAGCAGTGAGCAGTGAGCAAGGAGTGTCTAGCAGTCCCAGGGTACTTCTTCTGCTTCTTCTTCTTCTTCTTGTTCTTGTTGTTGTTGTTGTTGTTGTCGTCTTGTGTTGCGTTGAATTTTCTTGTATTGTGGTCTCTTGCTGTTGTTGCCGCTCTTGCTGTGGCGGCAGCAGTAGCAACTTCTGCGATATGACCGTTATTCACTGCTTTCCCAGCTCCTGGTGATGCATCAAAGAAATAGATGTTTCCCAAGTCATAGCGGTACCCCCAGTTGTCATCCCATATTACTCATTGTTTATGAGTAAACCAACCAATTTTGGGGTCCCCAAACTGGCCTGAGAACCCCCTAATGAATAGTTGCTAGAAGATATGATCAGTTGCCCATCGTTCGGGATGTTCACCCTCTTGGTTGTGAGGATGGCTGGCCTGTAGATATAGCTCATACATAGTACCACGGCGGCTATAGATATATTGATATCTAGTGGGTATTTTCTATCATTTCTACCCAAGAATTGGTAGGATAGCTGTAAATACCATTCATGAATATGGTACTACTATGCACTTTTAACAAGATCTATCTAGTAGCTCTATCCAAGACCAAAGCTTAAGCCCTGTGAGAACGTCTTGCTTTCAATAGTGGAGACCCGGGATGTTCGCCCGCTGATTGCTGCAGTGGCAAACTTCACACACCGAAGGTTTGAGGGGTCGTAATCAGGGCATGTATCGTAAGCACGCAACACAACAAGGTGGGGCCCCTTACTTAGCTGTTTTATCACTTGGGTAACTGCACAGCGCCCCCCACAGGTAGCGCGGATGTCGTACGAAGTCGGAAAAAAAATATGACTAGGGTAACTACTAGTTATGGTTAATATAACCATAGTCAAATGGCCTATTACCCCACCTTGAACTGACATGTATCACGTATAATTTCCATCAGAATCTATGCCGGGTCTTTGCCCCTGGGTGCTAGTTCCTGGCGCTTTCACCCACCCAGCAAGTTCCACGCAACAGCCCACCTGAAGAATTACTCGGGCACCACCTGGCGAAAAACAACAGCAGTGTTGCACAACACAATTTTTGGGTTGATCAATTCTTTTGGGTTGTGATCAGATTGATCAGATTGTGCTGATCAGATTGCCCGAAATTAGATTGTGTTGATCAGATTTATCAGATTGATCAATTCTTTTGGGTTGATCAGATTGACCAGCAGTTGTGCAGTGGGTCATCACAGTGAACTGCTGTAGGATCAAAGCAAAATCATTTTCATTCGTTAGATTCCCATGAGTTGCAATCCCGCCAAGAGGTCAGGTAGATCCAGAATCCAAACAACTGATGACAAATCTTTCAAGCGCCTATTATTTTCCGCTGAGCATCGGAGACAAACTCCACGCTGGGAGCGGAGTGGATCTGAGGTAATTACAACAATGCCTTTTCCCACAAACACCATCAAACACCTGCGTGGGATGGCTTGGCGGGTGCAGTTCCTCACCATCATGGTTGCTTTCAAAAGATCAAAGGTGTTCATGCTAGACATTCATCTGTCCATGATCTTTTTTCAACCGGCTTGCACCATAGCAAAACAACATTTAACACACAGCAAAAACCTCTCCGCGCTCTCAAAAACCCTTGCCTGTGGCGGGTTCTATTCTGAGTAGCTACAGCAATACTCGAGGTAAGGAAGGGTGAGTAAGAAGGGTTAAACAGTCTCACCACCATCATCCACCATCAACAATAAATAAGCGCTGACCATCTTCTGGGTCACCTGTTGGGGCTGACAATCCCCATGCTTCCCATGAATTGGTTGGTGACCCCTTGCTATTTGGGGATTCCCTATCGTTGGCACCTACTGTACAATCGTTACTTGGAGATAGCCCAGCTAAGAAGTTTGAGCATGTTTCAAACAAGAGTGACTCCAAACAAGGATTTTCTAGTGATGCAGTAGATATATTGATAAAAGTTTCATTCTCAATGGAACTCCAACGGAAACAAAATTGGCAGCATTATTATTCCACATATATCACAAGAGGGCAGCAGTTGCGTTGCTCCAAAACGCAAATGTGACTAGACACCGAAGTATTGGACATAATACCGAATAATCTGTAAGCCGATTTCCATAAGTATGCTGCTGGTCCGCCCTGGAATGTGCACTGCAACATCAACACTATCACCATCATCAACGTCGTCATCATCATCATCACCATTGCCATGATTATTACCATCAACAGAACCATCCCATCAAGATGGAGTGATTGAAACCAAGTTCATTATCTGATGAAGTGGATGATGGCTTAGCAGATTACAGAGTCACACAGTCGTGAATTTGGACGACTATAATTTAATGATGAAATGTACTGATCAATTGATTCAATCATAGTGTGACTACTTGCCAGAAAAGTATATGGCTGTGGGTCAAAACCCTGTACCCCTGGTTCCCCCATCATTAAGCATTGCTTTCCCATTACTATTGTTGGTTACTATCCCCAGGTTTTTGATGCTTAATATTGACTCATAGCCATATCATGCTTTGATACAGCATGTCATACATTACATACAATCTGCTACTGAGATGGGGCAAATCATCGCACTGAGGAAGCTATTGCAAGTTCTATGAGCTTGTGTGTTTAACTTACTCAGTGGGGGGTTCTCAAAATAGGGGACCCTGCAAGTCATCCGATATTAACCATTTAATATTAATAGACCAAACATATCTTGGCGGGTCCCTATGGCTTGAGAAACCTTGAGTTGAATCATCATTCCTTCGCCCTTATTGAACATCATACAACCATCATGATCATCAACCTGGTTGCTTGTTTGTGAATCTCCCCAGTGAAACGACCCAAAGTCGTCCGATCTGAAGCATTTATTTAAGTAAACCGACCAAGAATTTCTAGGGTTCCCCTATTTTGAGAGAAACCTCCAGTGGCATCCACCCAGTAAAACAACCATCACCACCTTCAGCTGTCAGCGGGCGAAACTGGTCACTCGTCGCGTCGGCTGCCGGGCGCACCGAGATCATGGCAACGAGGCATGTGCAATCCTTAGGACTTGGCTATCACTGGGTCAGCCGCAGTTCATCAACCAACCAACCTGGCTGGTTAACCAGCTGGCTTATGCTTAATTAATAATAGGGGGATAATAAGCAACAATAGTAGGGGAAATCCCAACCATATGGCCTATGGGTCAATATTAACCATCCAACAATGGGGGATAATCACAACCAATGTCATAGGGAAAACAGCCTGGTTAATGACAAGGGAACCAGGGGGACTAGCCGAGTGAACTGACCACTGCCAGCCGTTTGGGAAGACGTTCCTCGACTGAAGTTTGGTGCATCGCCAGGAGTTGGGGACTCCAAGCTATGGATGGAGTTTATTGCTAGAAATGATTAACTTCTTTTGGTGGTTTCAACCCATGGTTAACTAGTGGTTAATAATGGTGATATATGGATAATAATGGTTGATAATGATAAATAACTGGTTGGTGGTTTCAACTTCCATGAAAAATATGAGTTAACCAACCAATTGTTGATGATTACTAGTGAAAATAAACATATTTGAAACCACCAACCAGTTCATATTGGAAGACCAAAGCCAGGACTCGGGACCCCAAAAGCTATGGTTGGTTTAGTACTATCAATGGTCAATATTGGATGACAACTCCCCAAACTGGCTTGAGAAACACCCATTTCAACCAACCCAGAAACCGCCGGAAACCTTAGGTTAGTAGAGTAGTAGGATAAACTATAGCTTATACTTTTTTCCTCTTTTTCCTCTGGATTAGTAGATTTGAAGGTTTTTTTGACATCGTACAGGCGGCCATTGAGGGGTCAACGGGGACAAGGATTTGTGTGGACCAGATGATATATCGAGGTACCCAAAGACCTAGGCTTGGTAAAAATCAATGACAGTTCTGGGGCGTTTTGGGAGTACAGCAGTGTCACTCCAAGCAAGAGGCTTTTCGCAAAGCGAGCAACAGCGACAAATTTCATCTACATGAAGGTGGTTCTTACTGCATCCACAAAAAATGACAAACAGTAGAGATCAGCCAATCCAAAGAAGAAATGTAAGGTTGTTAGATTCATAAGTAGTAATAAGAAGTATATACATCCAGCATCCATTTGGGTGTTTCTCAAAATGGGGGTACCCCTAAATCATCTATTTATAGTCATTTAGTAGTACTAAGCCAACCATAGCTTGGGGGTCCCATATTTTGAGAAACCACCATTTGGACACTCTTAGAATCTTACAGCTAAGTCTTGCACATCAAGCCATCACGCTGAGATCCCCTGCATCTCGACTGCCTTTGGCCAGCGCGAACTGGACAATGTCCTGGTCAGATCCACTTGTTGGCGCACTCGTCCGGATGATAAGAGATAACTTATTAGAGATTATATCATCTTATTTATTCATAATATTACTATAGGCTATATTATTTGTAGTAATCTTTTTTATAGCCTTATTCAGTATCAATTGTCATCTTATTATATTACACGGGGCGCTTCCAGCAAACAATATAGCCTATAGTGATTGCTGATACTAGCAGGATGAAAACACGGCATGGACTTATGCCTTCATTATGAATCTTATGAACATCAAATCAGAAACACTTACCACCCCTAAAACTCAAACTCCCCAATCATACAAAAGTAACCAGATCTAGAAATATCTAGAAGCACCGCCAACCCGCGAGCCATGTCACATTGCATATTTCAAGGTGGGCATTGGCCAAACTCTCCAGTCTGACCACCCCTTGGCGGATGTTTCTCCATGGGCCCCCCTGGCCCCTACTCAGTATAGATGCGGTTGATAGTGGTGCCTGATATGCACCACACTTTCGAGCCACACCACGATGCCCACGCAAGTTACTGATTCTTCCAAGCCCGAAATGAACAGGATGAACTTCGCAGAGATGCCCGACCCAGGCAGTTGTCTCAATACTTGGTATTGACTCGCAGCCTGACATAGATGACGTATGCAAGGGGGTTGTTGTTCTCCACATCTCTAGATTTTTTCGTCAGAGTTCACTTGATCCCACCACGGTAACAATACTGATATAGTGGAAGATGTTCGGCGGTGGTAGTGGTGGTGATGATGGTGATGACAAAACCCGTTGTTAATCTTGGTTAGTTGCAGGGGATGATAATCAACAATAGGGTATCATAGGGTTGATGATGATGATGATGATAATGATACTGCTGATGATGATAAAATAGTATAAAATATAGATAATGTAATGAATCAAATGGCATTCAATAAGCACCCATCAGCAACAATAACCAACAGGAATATGCCGGGAACAAAAAATAGTCAAGTTGATGATGGTGATGACATTTGCAGGGCAGCATCGAGGATGATGTCTTCCCCCCGTAGCCGTTGGTGTTCCCCCAAGTACCCTCAAAATGCTTGGCTCCGGGACATCATTGATGGGGGAAACACCAATTGAACACCATCCGACAAATATTGGGGGACATCACTCACCAAGAAGGTCACCGGTCAACAGAATGGGAGTCCCCCCAAAATGAATGCAGAATCTGAAACCATTTCCATCTCAACATCCATCTGCATGGCTTCCAGCTGGATATCCCTCAAAGTTGAGTGATTTCTAGCTGATTTCCAACGAGTTGCCATTGCTAAGTATGGCTTCCAGCTGGATTTCCCTCAACAAAAAGGAGATTTTCCATTGCTAAGTGACTTCACCGGAAGGAAAGCCAGCTGGGTCCCGTTCCATGCGTTGGTCGGACCGTGGTGATCGATCCAATCCACCTGCCGCGGGGTCCTCCGCCAGCTCACTGAGCGCCTGCACCCCGACCCTTGGAGCCTAGGCATCCGAGTGGAACGGGGCACGGTTGGGTCATGGGGGATGGAGACCAGCGGTGAAGGGGTTCAATGCATGGTTCCATGGTGGTTTAATGGTGGTTTATATAATGATGGTTAATGCATGTTGATGAATGGTTGAACAGCCTTACAGAGATACGCATTGGGTTCTGTCACTTTTCCACTTGAGCTCGGTGTTGTCGCGTTCCATTACTGTATCTCATTAGGAGCAACAGAACTCGTCAAACCAAGTAACATCACTCAACCACTCAGCCAACCAACCAATCAACCGGGACCCATCGAGAGCGAGCTCTTGATACAGGAACTCACATGGGGACTCTGCCTCACCAATCACCCCGCTGTTTGCCGCGAACAGCCCCACCTCAAGAGCAGCTTCGGGCAGAAAGAATGAAGAAAGATCCTGGCATCAGAATCCCCCAGCTAATGAGCCGTCGCTGGGTACGGTCGTACACGGCCAAAGAGTCACGATCTTTTGGGCGCGGTCAGTACTTGCTGTTGATTGCGGTCCACCCAAGGAATTTTGGACTGGTCTTGTGGTCATATGTAGAAATGCCTGTAGTGATCAACTTGCCGACAATGTGGGGCCGTCTTGTCTGCAGCTGGAAAACCAAATTCTTTGGGTATATCATTGATAGATACTCTTAGTTATCACTGTCACGGCGTTTTTCTGATGTGTTTCCGCCGTTGTGATCTTGGAATTGTTTGAACGACATGTTTGAATGCCGGCAACGGATTGAACATGTACAAATATGTCATTAATGGGATTACAAGAGTCCTATTTGCTAATGATTCAGGATATATTGACGCAATCTTATGATAAACGTCAAATATTGCTTCGTTGCTACTATATTGCATCTCAATATATGAAATAGATTGACAGTCCTATTATAAGTCCTATTGCTAATATATGATGCCTGGATGAATGTATCCATGGCCTTTGCGTTCATACCTGGCTTGCTTCCATGCATTGCACTTACATCCATGCTTGCTTTCAAACATGACAGGAACTGGAGCTGAGCATGGTTGTGATCACCTGTGATTCTGTGATCAAGTAAGTATCAGTACATATTCATATCAATTTGTGTCGTTTTGATCAACTATATCTGAAGTATGCTTGATAGCCAATTAGAGGTTAGTTTGTTATGATGAATTTCGTATTAGTTGGTCTGTGAACTGTTCCCTCAAATGAACTGTTATATGTTGTGTTAACTGCAAGTGACCAATAGTTGGTTTGAATAAATCCTTCACAGGAGTAGAAGGAAATCAAATTGGATGCCATTCGCACGGGAACACTCACCTCGCCAGAAGTTTCAGTCTGGGGTTGATCCCAGAGCTTTCCCATAAGTATCTTCCCGAATGATCATCGCGACCAATCATGGCATGAGTTGAACATCGGCACGGGGACAAGTCAACGATGTTGAGGTTGCAATGGCAAGGAACTTGTAGCACTGAATTGTTGAAACAAATAACATGACAAAAATACATATCCAAGAATCACTTCTCCATACCTTGGATTATATTGCATTTACAATGATGTACATAATGATTGCATATCTAAACTTGAAAGTTGTCTGCAATCTTGATTGCATTGGTTGAACATATCTGCATACGTGCGGAGCTTCCGCAAAACCATCGTCTGACCGTGAGGCCGTTTGGGAATTCAGCTGTGAACTCATCATCTTGCTGCCCCATGGAGCCATGTGCCCTCCGGAAAGAATCATCGCTGAACAGCAGGCCGATTGATTCAATTAGCCATGTCCAGTGGAACTGTTTCCAAGGTATCCCCATGTGGTGGTTTCTTGACTCATAGGGGGCAACCCAATCCATCAAGTTAATCAACCATTTATAGTAATAAACCAACCATTTTGGGGTACCCCTTTGGCGAAACCACAGCTGCAACTGATCGCTTCAGAGTCATCCCCTGCCTTTCTGGCTTGCGTTATCTTGCACAAGTCCTGGGAGAGGGTCACTTCGCCGCTTCAAAAGGAGCTCTGATGGTTGGGTTGGTTGGTCTTCGTTGGTAATCCTGATTTTGATGTTCTAACAATTTCAATCAGCCTTAAGTGGACCTGTTCTTGTTAAGCCTGGTCTTCACTATGAACATTTCACCCATTCATATGGAAATTTCACCCATTGAATTCATCAATTCCTTGATTTCCTTCCGACTTTCCCAGGCGCATCGTGGATGAACTCGAAACGCTGCTCCGGCCACCGGGCCCGCCGACCTGGCCACTCATGACGTCCCAAACGCCATCTGTGGCGCACATGAGGACTGCGCGACGGCCAGCTGGAGTGGAGCCTATGCCGCTGGGACCAACGGTGTGGGAAATGTGGTGCGGAGTCTTGGGTTGATTCATGGTTGATGGTGGGTAGATGATTGGTTAATGGTTGGCTAATTTAATGGTTGGTAAATGTTTGCTGATCATGGTTGTTGGTGCATGGTTGCGAATGGTTGGTTCTCAATGAATAATGAACCAACGTAATTGTGGTGAATTGTGGTTAACAATGCTTGATGATGATGGCGAGTAATAGCTGCTAAGGGACGATTCATGGTTAATGGTTCTTTAGCACATGGGGTGAATCATTGGTATTGTTGGTTGATGGTTTGTTGATGGATGATCAATGTTGATGGTTGGTTTATGGTTGTGAGTGACGATTGATCAATGCCTGACCAGTGTTGGTTCATGATTGACTAGTGGATGTTGTTGGTGAATCACACAGGAATATCTCAAGATTCCCATGAAATGGCGCAAGTCATGGTTCCAGATTGGCTCATCTACCATTCTGACGGAATACTTTTGCGGGATTGACCATTCTGTCACAATCTGTAGTGTAGTTTTAACAAAGGGAAACACATCCTAGGGCATTTTGACGGAAGACGTTGGAAAGTTGGAAGGCACATCCCAGAAATGGTGGTTCAAAATAGGGGTATCCCTAAATCATCCAATGTGAATCAATCATAGTAATGAACCATTGATTTTGGGGGGGGTCCCCTAAGGCCCTATGGCTTGGGAACCACCCAAAACCTCGATGAAATCCCAAGGGCCCTTGTGCAACGGGTGCAGTTGAGGTCCGGGCCAACACCGAGGTCGACGGAACGGACCTGCGAAGTGGCACGCCCGGTGCCGAATCTGTTCAGTGCCCACTTGGCGTTGTCCGTCTTCGCATCATCAGTCAAGGATTATACATGATTGTCTAGGCGTACATTCTAATAGAGATTATGAGCAATGATAATATACATCCTTTGACATATTCATCTCTATTAGATCAAATCATGTCACATCAAATCACATCAGGCATTATACATACCATCCGACACCACCAAAGTGCCATTCCATGATGGCATACTGTCCAACATCATTTACCGATTCTGATCACCACCTTTGACCCTCAAATGTCCAGATCAATCCCCAGCCGCCATCACTTGTGGTGCCATGTCACCCATCTCCAGCAGCCAAGAACGCCTCGGGGACGATGGAGATGACGCCGGGTTTCACAGTCATCTTGACGTCGAAATCGCCCAAGGTCCTCTACTGCCGCTGAGGAATTCACCCAGGCACCGAATGGATACTTGCCCACTTAGTAAGTGGGCATTCACCATGGTTTCTAGGGGCCATAAGCTATCTTATAGGGCTTATAAGCATGGTTATAACCTCAGAATGCACATCTAAGCACCATTGTCACACAGTTCCCCTCCACACTTGGCGCCCCTGTCCTTTACCCTGATCGTTTTCGACGGTGGACCATATTTGGCGGTAACGCACCAGTATCCGCCGTGACAAAACGTTTCTCAATGTCATTTTTAGTTTGCATTCCCTGTAACATCCTCAAAGATTGTTCTACGACCTGTTATGCTTGAAAGTTAACCTGATGGATGTCTGTTCTACTACTTTGATCGTGATCAAACACAAACATTGTAGTCATAGTTTGATTGTTGCCTGTTCTTGACTGTTTCTCTTCATATTGGATCATGATCAACAACAGCAATCCAAACTGTTTCTGTTGATATCAACTGTCCCGCCATTGGTTCATGGCCATCATTGGTCCATCTAGGCACCAACTCTGTGACCAAGTTGGCTCGCTTTACTCAATTGTTTCAGGGTTCCTAGCGGGGATTGATATCGCACATCCGTATTGATCAATGCTTGTCCATAGCTTGAGATGTTTGGGGATTCAGAGCCATGCATATTACACACTCATCAATGATTACATCACCATGAGCCATCGTTAACCAAGATCAACCATCTCTAGCCGTATACACCGTGATCTATAAGTACACACGCATGCTGTATATGTATACGCAACAGATTTAGAATGGTCATAGACACATGTACAGTCGTTGACAAGTGGGGGTGTAGGTACCTAGTTATACGAAGGAATGTACACGCCTCTTATCATCATGGCTAGCTTTAACTGTTACCAATTTTGGCTTACGTCAACAGTTATTTACCCACATAGCCTACAACAGTAAACCATTGTTAAGGATGCTCAACCGTAAGCAAAAGTCCTTCAGCCCAGTAGAGTCTGACCGTAAAACATATTGTGGCACACAAACGTACATACAACACATAGATGGTCCTATAAGTAAAGATCCCTACTGGCACTACCATTTCTGCAGGTTGTGATCCATGGTCATTAATTCGTGAAGCACTGTCATATTATGAAGAACAACTATCTTGAGTAGCAATTTCTAATAAGAGTGGTATGATTATCATCAACTACCACCGTATCATCAAACTCAGTATGGTTAGTATGTCCCTACTATTCCTACACTAACAGCATATCATGTTTTAGGGTCATTAATTTTCATCATCAGGTATGAACAACCATCAAATATCCTCATCAAACGTGCCTATCAACCATTACCCCTCACCCTCACTATCAACAATATTTGGCTATTAAAAACACGTTCTTTCTTGGAAACCACTAGTCATGACTAAAGCTTAATCATCATCATCATCATCATCATCATCATCATCATCATCATCATCATCAACCATCATTCACCACCAATCAACACAAGCCCATTCAGTGACCATGAATCAACCATCACGAACCATGAAAAAAATACAACGGCGAACTCATGAACCATCAACGGTTAAACAAACCATTGACCATTCCACCAACCGTTAAGCAACTGTTACCCCATATTAACCCAACTCAATGGTGGTTGAATGCGTATTTGAAGTGTTCAACGGTGGTGGAATCCGGTTAATGGTTTGAGAAAAATCGTTGATTTACACCATTCCCGTGAATGGCAAACAACCAACCATTCACCCAACCATTCACCCAACCATTCAACCACTCAATACATCCCATCCCAACGTCCCCCCGTCACCCTTCATCGACCTCGACGGCTCCAGCCCTTCCACTCGACCATCGATGACCTAGGGCTGGAGCATCATAACTTTTCACCAGGCAATAGGTTAATGATGGCGGGTGATAAAGAATGGCAATGGCGAGCTAGGGTTTATGATTGCTAAGATGGTTGATGGTTAAGAATGACTGGTGCTTGAGAATGACTAGTGGTTAATGATTACCAGTGATGGTTAGTAATCGTTAATGATAACAATGGTTGGCGGTACATATTGACCAGTATATGTTAATGACGTTTAAGATGATGGAAATTTCAAATGATGCTAATACTGGCTAGTAATGGTTTGATGGTGATTAAATAAGGGTTGTAGTGATTGATAATTGTTAACCTTAGTTCATTGTGGTTGTAATAATGATTGATCTCGGTTGACTATGTTTAAGGACAGTTAAACACGATTGTAATAACGAGTGGTACTGGCTAATTGATAGTGATTTATGATGGTCTATGATAGTTAAAAATGGTTGTAATACTGATTGATAATTCAAAACGTTGGGTACCGGTTCCGGGGCAGCGTTCGCACTCAGTCAGGTAATCGTTCTGGGGTTCAAAAGAGGATGAAGAATTGCGAGTAAAGGAATCTGGCTGTGATGTTCCTGTAGAACCTTTATCTTTCGCTGTCATTATTAATGACACATAAGATGGTTCATGATGGTTACTGATACTGATACTTAAGGTTGCCTCAGAGTGGTCTATAGTGATCAATACTGGTTGCTTTCAAACAATAAGTATCTTGAGTAGATCATGGTTGAAGGACCATTGGGGTACGTCATGCATCCTGTGATGATTGATGTTCACACAATGGGCAGGTGTTAAGCGACAATCCGAAATTGGCGCACATATACAACCCACAATAGAATAGTATAATCAACAACTGCAAAACAACAACCAACTGTAGGGGAAGGATGAGAATGATATTAAACAAAAACGATACGGTGACATATAGCAACAATAATCGTGCTAATTCCAAAACAAGACTAGGCATAATAAGAAAAAAATGCGAGCAAATCAGTATATATGTGACAAACAAGCAGCTTGCTGGGGCAGCCAACAAACCATCGGCACGCTGGTGGCTAATGAGCTGGTGGGGGTGGGTCAATGATACCAGTCATGATAAGCAAACCACCGGTTTTGCAATCAATGCAATGAACAACCCCCACAATCCTGGTAGCAACATTCTAGAAAATGCATTTATCAGATAACCAACAATGAACAAAAGGGATCTGCATGTGTGCAACGATATCAATAAACAAACTATTTGCAAACAACCCGGCCGGGTATAAAATGAAGCAGCATGAATTGTGCCCTAATTGGTGGGAATCGACGACATCAATTGCTGCTAATATCAATTTCCTGAATGTAACAAGCGATCACCAGCAAAGTTCAGCTAGCTTGTATAATCATCCCAACAAAACCACGGAATGAACATGTGGACGCAAAGCTCACATAAGTTTTTCTAGAAAATAAAATAGTAGGTTCAGTGGGTCATCACCAACCATTCCAAGGAATAGGCTATCTGGCTGCGGGTCAAAACCCAGTACCCCTCGTTCCCCCATCATTGACCATTAAGCTTCCCCTATGAAATTGTTGGTGATTATCCCCTACCAAAGTTGGTTGATGAACTGCTTAACCCAATAGCCATATATAGCTGGTAGATCCCCTACTATTGTTCGTTATCATCCCCTATTGTGAACCATGAACCAGCTGGTTAACCAGCCAGGTTGGTTGAAGCGTTGACCCATAACCATCTACTCCCCAGAGGGCCACCGGGTTCAGAAGCGCAGCCATGGTTTCCACACACTGCCGCCAACGGCTTCTATCCTTTTCTGCTCGATAGGACAGCTGGCCTCCCGTGTGGAAAGCTGCTAGCTTGAAAGCTTGACATCATGACATTAAGACTGCTTAGCAAGAGTCAAGAATACCAATCAAAAATATCTAAAAATATGGGTGTTTCTCAAAATAGGGGTACCCCAAATCATCCCATATTGACCGTTACTAGCAATAATATAAGCCATCCAATTTTTTGGGTCCCCTGTTTTGAGAAACCACCATATGGGTAAATCCGGAACCGTCCTCGGGGATGAACCAACACCGTGCCAACATGTGTGGGGGCTTGTTGCTGATGGTTGAGACATTGCAAGCGGGATTTCCATGTGCCGTTTAGAAGGTAAACCAAAATACATGATCAATGGAGCTTTCTAGTATCAATGAGATCATGCATTTTTTGTTGGTGATTGAATACTCAAAGCGGTACAGGTCCTCCCACACCACCATCATCCATTCATAATCCATTCATCGTCGGTTCATCATCTGCTCATCATCCGTTCATCATCCGTTCATCATCCCTTCATCATCCCTTCATTATCCCTTCATCATCCCTTTCATCATCCCTTCATCATCCATTGATCATCCATCAATTCCTCATATCCTGCTCGATGATATCACTGGTCGGAAGAAATTGAGTGACGTACAGCTGTATCTTTTGATTGTTCATCCAGGGTACCCTTGAATAGCTCAAGACATATTGTTCATCATGGACCGTGGCCTTACAACAACGGGTCCATGATCCATCTCTCTCCTTACTTTCGCAAAATTCACCCTGGCTATCCACGATCTATATCTGCTATTAACCAGTCAACCAGCTATTAATGTGATATAACCTCCATCAACGAGCTGCTTTGCTCATCGATTCCCGATCAGGATTGATTTCATGACAGTCATCACAACATCAATCACTTTGATGACGATGTCAGCAGTGGTTAAGGTTGGCTGCTCATATCCTATAATGGTGGTCGAAAACAAGAACTGCTGTTGTATTCTATCATGGCTAGTTGACATGTCCAATCATCATGTATTGGCGAACCAGTATCAACAGTGTTTTAAGTAAATACAAGCATAGATGGTACTATCAATGACCTTATCATGATCCGTTAACCTTATATCATCATCTAGATCCATGTTTGACCGTATCAAGCAGGAATTAGCATTAACATATTGAAAGCCTTCAATCCAGTAATCGATCAACCATTATTAAGCATTGTGCTTCACCCATCAATCGACCATCCATTACCAACCATTGTTGACATTGCTAATGCAGCATTATTGATCATGGTTATAAACCCATTACCATCCATTACCCATAAACTCCACCAGTCTCAACCACGATTTCGAATCCATGCTTCACCCATGAATTCACCATCAGTTTATCATTCAGCATCCATACTATCATGGTTTATCATGGTTAATTACCCATCAACCAACCCTCCAAGCCCGGATGGCCAGGGCATGCGAGGGCATGCCAGGGCCACGTCGCCTTGTGATCTCTTGAGAGCCAAGTCAGGGCTTCTGCCTGGCGGGTCGCTGCTCGGTGGCCGGCGACCCGTAAAGGCGCCGGGTTTCGGGTTTTGCCCGCGAACTTCCCTGGACATCAGCAAATGTCGGGATGGACTTCAGCCAACTTCGTTTGAAGAGCTAACTTCACTAGTTTTAGGGATGGACTTCAGCTAACTTCAGCAGTCACCAGCTATCATTAACCACTATCTACCAATGGATGTAAGATGGCACCAAGCTAACCACTAGTTTCACCAGTTTTAGGGTTAGCTTCTCCACTGGGTCATCATCTTTCCATGGCTTTTCCCCCGTGCTTTGCTGCTCACCAGCTGCTAGGCTTGGCAGCTGCGTCCCGTCGCCTTGACGGCGCCGGGGCTTGGAGCCTGGCTGTGGCGACGCCGATGCCAGCAATGCCAGGCTGGTTGGTGGTTGAACCCCTTATGATTCATGGGGTTAACAATGGTCAATGATATATGGTGGTTTCTTAAAATGGGGAACCCCAAAAATGGTTGGTTTATTGCTACTAATGATTTATAAAGGATGATTTGGGGGGTCCCCTATTTTGAGAAACCTCCATATAATGATTATAGGATAAATGGCTAATAATGATAGTAAATACAGAATTATAATAGGGGTTCAAGCACCAACCAATGAGTAACCATCTGGTTAATGGTTCAACACCTATGAGTAATGGCTAATAATGATGGTAAATATAATGATTTAAATCAATGATGGTAAATATAGTGATTATAATGGCTAATATAATAGTGATATATAACCATCTGGTCGGTGGTGCTCACTGCCCCGTCATGAAAAATATGCTTGTCGTAATACTAGGTAAAACCATTTTTTCATAGGGCTTGAAACCTTAGTTATCAAAATTTCATTGCTGGTTGGTGGTTCCAACCATTTCTGAACAAATACAAGTAAGAAAATGAACAATGTCAATCAAACCACCGACCAGCTCGGTTCTGGCTGCTTTTTACCCCTGATCTTGGATGTTCAACCATTATTGATAACTATGATTGAATACTCAACCATCATGATTTTCAACCATGAATAAATTCAACCATGGATGAAGATTTCGCATTCCTTGGCTCTGGTTGGTTAGAAAAACGCGCACCTTTCGAAACGATGACGCTGCAAACAACTAGACTAGACTATGAGCCATGATTGAGCCTCACAAGAACCGTTGTGAACCATTCTTATCAATCATCTACCATAAATCACCACCATGAAATCCATGAACCCTCACTAACCATTATCAAATTACTAGCATTTTTTTTGACTTCGAGGTGAAAATGCAGTCGGGCGCGCCCAGCATTTTCGTAACGCACAAGCAGAAAATAAGCAACAAATGAAAATGAAACCTTAATGCCTGCATATGCCTGCTATATCAGCATTATATCAGCATTAAGGTTTATATATTTACGCCAACAAACCTCAATGCCTGCTTCCAACATGCGCGAAACCAAACTCTATGCTCCTGCACTTCACGAGGATGGCAGCACCCAATTTGCTTACGGACTGTTGCCCCTGATCTGTAACAACATTGCCGTAGTAGTTTACTTACCTTTGCATGTCTGACTGAACGAGGTCTGCCAGCGAAGCCAAACACAGGCATTGTGTAGCCTACCTGATGTAAGCCTCTTCCCATCTTCTCTATAGGGATATTGAAATCAATCTGCTTCAGGAACCACTGCAGTGCCAGGATCCATGTCTGACTTTGAACATTTAGAGGCAAACGCTCACTTATTATCCCCTTGTAAATAACAACCATATCACCAGATCGCTCCTCCAGCTCGTCATGACCGACGCTCGATCGCTTCACCTCCAGGGTCACCAGGGCAGCTCGGCAGTCGCCCAAGTTGGCGCACCAAACGCGACCTGGCCACCATGGCGCACGCGTACGGGGCCCCCAGGGAGGCAACTGCCTGCAATGAATCACTTGGACATGATGTACCTGCAGATAAATGATATCCTACAAAGTTCATATATACCAACTAGTGAAATGATGTTGAATGTGAAAACTAGTTACATTATACTTAAATCTTCATGATGTCATATCAACTTGCTTGTCGTTCTCAAGAAATGTAGTTTCAGCTAGTACGACAAGCAAGCTGATATGAAGATTGCAGTTCTAACTGGTGACACGACTATGACAAGTTGGCTTCTATCACAGTTGGGCTGATTGATTGTTGGTAGATATATGTGTACTTGGATAGGTTTTGACTTGAACTCTGGGGAAGAGCGCTGCTTGGCACCATTGGTTTGCTTTGGATTTGGGGGTTGGCTGGGTTGAGGGGGGTGGGATTGGGTTTGCGTTGTTAGGGGTCGTTTTGGGGGATGATGGGGGATGGGTTGGACATGGGGTTAGTTTTTTTCTTTTCTTTTTCCGGGGACGGGTTTGGGTCTTGTGTTGCGGCTATGTTCATTTTGCATGGGTTTGATAGCGACCCTGGGTTTTGCTAGCAACACTGGTGATTGGAACGACCATGACCGCGCTTTACGTGCCTCTGAGAAATGTGCGCAAATCCTGTTCCCCTGGAAATTAGTATCAACCTCCCCACAACTGCACGCCAAAAGTGTCTAGATACCAACGCAACGAGTTCTCTTTGGGAAGCAATATTTATTGGGGGGTTCTTAAAAATCGCGATGCCTCCAAATCATCCAGTTTGTTGTATAACCATTTGACCCTTTGCAATAAACCAGCAATTTTTAGGGTTCCCAATTCTAAGAAACCACCATTGAGGGGGCTGGCAAGGGATCAACCACAAAGTGGTGATGCTGTGAGCCCACCTCCAGCAATCGTGCAGCTGTTGACACACCTCAGCTGCAAAATCAGGACCTGAAGGTGTCTACAAATAAGGGCAATCCATGCTATCCGTTAAGCATTAATAGCAAAGATGATGGTTATCATAATGTTTCCATATGTTTCCGTTGTCATTCTGATTATTCCTAACCATTAATCATCATGAAACATTCTTATATTAATTAGTCATAATGCATCGATTTCAACAACCCATTCTGCAGAGGAAAGCTTCGCTTTGTAGAAGGCTGAAGGGAATCATAATTATGGTGGGCCATACTTGTACCGGGGTGGATCGCTTCATAAGATCACGCGACAGAACGTTTATTCTATGCTTTACAACTCAAACATTACGCTTGTGGAATCAAATTTGACTGGAGGAATTACAGACAATATCGTTGTCATGAAATGCCTCCACTGAATACGTCGCATTATTCGCCATATCGTTGCCATCCTTTCTTCCAACATATTCAAAACCAATCAATACTCATCCGTTAGGTTATTCACAAACATACTTGACAGTCGCTCCTGAGAGTTTCCCAACTTGATCGAGTGCTGGAAATTGGATAACTTGCTCGCAGGACAATACAGGAGGAAACTGTGCGAGGTGCTCTACACAGCCGGCAAATAATATCATCGCCGTCATCAAATATCATCTAGTACCAATACGCTTGAACCCAGCGATGATTCACAGAATTGGAAAACCACCAGGAGACAGCATGGCTTTTACTACGAACACGCCCAGGGTACATGCTTGGTTCTTGTTGCGTGTCCCCCAAGTATTCACTATCACAAGTCATACCCACATGACCAGCAAGCTGTGTTGCTTCCATCGTGCCACGGGGACGTCCACATCATTGATGGGCATTTTTTTCCGGGAAACTGGTGACATGCTCCATCAACCAAGTGCTGATTGGGGCGGTTTCAACCCCTATGAAAGATGTTGGTCAACCAACCAACCAACGAACCAACCACCAACCATTTAGCAATGCTAGAAAAAAACAAAACATATTTCACGCTCCTCAGAAAGTCCAAGCGACGTGCCGGCAGTGGCGTGCTCCTTTTTTAGTTTGTCCTCCATTTCAGCCATAGCCTCCATATAGGCCTTGCACATGCTCAGTGATGCAACGATGGGATATGAGCTTCGTCAATTGGCCAGAATCCATCGTTGATAAGGGATCAGAGGGTATGACAAACTAATGGGCTAGCAGTGATAGAATGGATATTAACTTACTGAACACTAGTTGTTAAGGTCCAATACGAATCAACATACATTAGGTGAGGTACTGAACAATGCTTCAATGCTTCATGATGACTGCTCAATGATTGGATACAAGGCTGTTAGCCCACTAGATCATAGTAAATCATGATCCTGGATCATCCACCATTCATCACGGCTTACATTCCAGCCATCCTCGGGGCTCACCGCAAGATTTCGGGGCAGCCCCGGCAAAGGTTGTGTTGCAAGAATCATGAGACCTTGACCAGGTGACCATCAGCTTGATTCCGTATACAGACCTAGAATTCTTCCTGGGTATGTGGCAAAATGTGGTAAACGTATCTCCGAAACACACCAAACACATTCCAAAACCCAAGATCTTGTGGCTGCAAGACATATAGACACGCCGTATCTCGTGAGGCGCTTCTGGCTTCGGGCTCGTCGCTTGGCCGATGATTACACAACTGCAACCACCTCAAGAGGTGACAAAGCACGTGCTCAAATAATAACGCGGATGCACGGCTCAACTTGGCCTTGATTTCCCTAGTCCATTGCGTTACGATTTGAGCACTACAACTAGCCAAGTCGAGCCAACTCGCTAACACAACTGCAAACTTTCCGAATTCTAGCCATCGTAAAATCGTATATTGAAAAGGTCGCGTACGAGGCTGCAGCTACAACTAGCAATATTGAGACATGCTTTCTTCATCCATTACTTTCCCCATTGCCGCTTGTCACTTATTCACTACCCCCAAAGAAAATGGCTGGACTCGGCTGGAAGATTTGAATTATGGCTGCTGGGAAGCGGCATTCAATCTGACGGATAAGCATTGAATAGAGATGAATAGAGAGAGGCTGCTGGAATCAAAAGCAGTGATGGGGACGCCAGGATGATGATGATGATGATGATGATGATGATGATGATAATGATGATGATGATGATGATGATCATGATCATGATTCATGGTGATGATGATGATGATGGTGATGATGATGATGATGGTGGTGATGATGCTGATGATGATGGCAGGAATCACAAGTAGCACAGGCCCATACATCTAGTTGACCATGCACCCACCATCGTGCAGCCAAAAAATACAGGAAGGATGCGAGTCTGTTTGAAAACAATCAGCCCCACCATCTTTGCCTTCTTCGCTGCAATCTGGAACAAAAATCTGCATGATATCCATGTCAAGGCATCCAACCCATACAAACAAACACTACGGGTTTATGGCTGATGCAGCTACAGCCGTGGAGTCGGGACCAAACAAGTTCCAAGTTCCAAGATTTTTACAGCAACCAATAGATGGATATAGATGGGACAATCATTTCTGGTCATGAATCCAAATGTTGCTCGTAACGTTGGATCACATCCATGACATTGGTTGGCTGTGTACTATTGTTACTCTGCTAGTACTACTGGCTTGTTGGTCACCATTTTGATTGTTGGTGAGTGTTGGTTGATGATTATTGGTTGAATATTAGCCAATCAACCAATCATGCCAAATATTTGGAAACACAAAACATGTGAACCACACCACCAACATCCACCCACCAGTTAGTTCATCTGTTGATGCTTGGGTCATCATCCACCAGCCAGTTAGTTCACCAACCAGTTGGTTAGTATGGCAGTGGGTCAAAACCATGTACCTCTGGTTCCCCTATCATTAACCATTGTTTTCCTTATTATTGGCTGGTCATTATCCCCCATGAAATTGGTTGGTTAACTGCTTGACCCAGCTCGCCATATATAGCTGGTATATCCCCTATAGTTGCTAGTTGTTATCCCCTATCATTAACCATTAACCAGCTAGTTAAACCATTGGTTGAATCATAGGATCATGACCACACGAGCAACGGCCAAGCGCCCGCTGCCTGGCCGATCGGGAGACCTTCCTGATGCGCGCAGTTCACGGATGGTTGTGGTGCTTGGGGTTGGTGGATGTAAGCCGTGGAGAATTGGTGGTTGAGACTGGTTGATGAATAGTGACTCTTGTTGCAGTCGTTGTGAACCACTAGTGATCAAGTATTATTGAATAGATTTCAATAGTATTAGCCAGTATTAGCCGTTGACTGCCAACTCGTGATTGTATCTGTTGATGGTGTTCCGGTTCTTTATCGTTGTTCCTTGTTGCTGGTGACTGTTGTGGTTTGCTTGATTGTTTTTGGGATTCTGGTTTTGTGGCTTGCTCTTGTTCGCTATTGTGGTTGCGGTCGCCGGTGATGTTATGATTTGTTGTTGTTGTTGTTGTTGTTGTTGTTGTTGTTGTTGTTGTTGTGGCTTGTTGTTTGTTTTAGTGATTGCTTGTCCCTGATTCGTCAGTACAACTACCACCACGAGCACGACCACCACCCGCTACCACAAGAAGAGGAACGACAACAGCAACTCAACCTGAGGACTGAGGATTGAGAATCACCCCTGATTTGGGGACACGCCCAAAGCAATATTCTGAAGGTAATTCCTAAGGCAATCTAAAGAGTATAGCTTCAGTACCCAGGATTGAAGCCGGGCACAGGACTGAGGTGATGAGGGCGAATTCCCCCATGGAGTCATCTTAGGTACCTCTGCTGGTGGTGAATTCCCCATCACAAACCAGCTCGCTTTTTGATCACCGAACGCAGCTAGCAGCAAGCAGCTTGCAAATTTTGAATCAAGAAACGTGGGAATACCAAGTACCAAACACAAGAACCGACAAGAATATTGTACCACAACAACCGACGCGAATGCTTTCCTAAATGCAACGAGTCAAACAGCTGGTATTATCTCGACAGAACCAACCATATCTGCCGGTGTTCCCAACACCTCCAGGCGGGGCATGTCAACAATCATCCCTGCTTCTGCTTGAAAACGACCATGGACCTATGATGACGGCGCTTGACACATCTTCGAACTTTGCTTGTCCTTCGGTATTGGTTGATATAATCTACCAGCTACCAGGTACCTCAGCTACATCCAGCTGCATCCAGCCTTCCCCCAGCTGTTGATGACAACCCACCAGCTGCTTGCGCTCGTTCGGATGATCAGCATTCCCATCCGGCCTTGATCCGCCTTCCGACAGCACCCGGAAGCAGTTTCGCAACCTGTCGTGGCATGGCAACCGGCAGTCTGGCTGCTTTGATCTGCCAGCTTCCACCTTCACCCGACAGTCCAGTCCCAGGCCCACTCCTCAACACCGGTGGTTTCTTGGATAGTGCCAGCAACTCTTGTTGCCTGCCATTCCTACCTATATCCCCTGGCCAAATCCCTCACCAATCCCGAACCAGGCGTACCAGGTCAGAGGCGGAATCCGTGTCATGGCCATCCAGGACACCCACCTTGGCAGTTTCATGGACGTGGAACCAACCAGCCAACACACCAAGCAACCAACCGCAACCAGGTGATATATGGGGATATGGATTGATATGATATGGCTAGTATTGATTGGTGATAGATCAAGCAACCAGCCAACCAGGTGATAGCTTTGTTGGTGATAGTCCGGCTGGCTGTCTACGTCGCTGTAGGCCAACAGTCCCCGGACACGACTCTCGGTGGGGATGCACATGGTGGACCCCAAAGCACCATCTTGGGGTGCGTGTGTTCATCCACTGCTGAGAGGGAGTTAATTGCTTGGGAGGCTTTGTGTGGCCCCTATACAGCTGTTCAAAGCATGCACCCTTAGATGGTTGAAACATGTGGAAACTTAGCCCATTCCTTTGGCAAACTTCGCTTCACCATGTGGCGATCCTCCGAACGCTGATGGCCCTAAGCAGCTCTGCCAAGCTGCGGTGTGAAACGGGAATGACTCGGTAAGACTGTCCTGCGAAGCCATACACCGATCCTCGCAGTAGCGGGAGCGGGTGCCAAGCCGGGTCCAGGTGGTGCCACTGGCGAACTGCAGGGGACCCCAGTCAGCTATTGGCACCTTGTGGGAATCCAATTTGGAGGTTCAGAGCTGGAGGGTATCTCTTTTGCCAGGATCAGTGACTCGTCACTTCACCATGATAAAACTGCTCAAACAAATAACAATAATGAACAGTCATAAATGATAATAACAATGATAAACGACATACACACGTACTGAGAGAGGAACCATTGGCTACGGTAATCAAAACCAGCCATGTTTGCACGGAAGGCGAGCTCACTGCCTTGAGTTGGTACACACCAGGTAGTCCATCCATGGCCATGAGGGTACACTTACAAAGTACTCAGCCACGGCTCAGCAACATCTGGTGCATCCCAACTGGGGGGGCTCTCAAAATAGGGAGCCCTACAAAATGGTTGGTTTATTGTTGTAAATTGTTAATAAAGGATGGTTTAGGGGTATCCCTATTTTGAGAAACACCCAACTGGTCCTGTGTTCCGTGCATGATTCACATACAGCATGATGATCTAACTGGCCATGGCCCCTCATTATAATGACATGACAACACTGCAAACCATTGACATTCATAGTGCTGTTTGCAGTCTGTTTGTGTGCTGCTATGGTGGTCGGAAAGCAGCATCAAGCAACTACTTTTGGACATTTGCCTAAGTGACTTGTCCAATAACCTTCCTGTCATCCGGACATTCCGATGAACGATCATCACCAAAAGGCAAACCTGAATGGCAAATGTTGGCCAGCTTGGCGGCTGGGCATTGTCATCGCACTGAAATATCCTGCAACATGGGGGGGGCTTAGGTATCCCCACTTCTGGAATAGTTTCATCCACCGGGGGTCAGGATGATAGGACTGTGCGCTCTGAAAATCCCAAGGTCATCGCAAGATTTGGTTGTTAGCCACTCCCAGGATGTCTTGTCCCTGGGCCTGCCTTGGTGGCAGCATTGCGTCATATTCCCATGATGGACAATGATAAGCCGTGATCATCCCTAAATGCTGTAGGATTCAGCACTCTCTACAATGGACGATCATTCGGTATTGATTAAGCGTTGTTGATCCCCAGCAATGGAACCAACTGTCATTGTCATCAACTAATTGAGGTCTTGGCCTCAATGCTGAACTCTGGACTATGCAGGGTCTGCCAGCAGCAAAAAGAAGGAAAAAGAAAGTTATGACCGAGAAACAAAGCAATGCAACAACAACAGCAGCAACAACAACAACAGCAACAACAACAATCAGCATCAATCAGCCAGTCTGTGGCAGCCCATGACAGTTTGCCCCAGCTGCCAACCTCATTCTCATGTCGGCCACCCCAGTTCTTTGCTGTGTGCGTAGCTACCTTAGGGCAGCACCACAGACCGACTCCTGATGGCATGGACTGTATTCCATACTGAGGAGCACATTGATACTCTGAAGGAGGCCATTTCTCTTTCAGAACTGGTTGGTGGTTACATCATTCAACCCACCAACCATTTCTTAACACTAGGAAACAAAACATGTTTGAAACCACAAACCAAAGAAAAACACATGGTTTTGGGCTATCATCATTCGGCCATGCCTCAAAGTTACAGCCGAAATGGATGATTCCCACAAAAAATGCGCTCAGCCTTTCGCATGTTTGGAAAGCGCTCGTATCGCAGCGTTCACCACAACACATCCACATTGCAATAAAACCATTTCATGATGACAGGAAGAAACAATACCCAACCATATTGGTGGAACTGCCAATGATTGCCAACGATTGTCAATGATCGTCTACCAATGACGACCGATGGTATCAAACGTCAAATCTGTTAGACATTATGGGGCGCAAGTTGGGATCGCTCGGGTGCTGTGACCAATCTTCTTCAGCCACGACTCACGACACAAGAAGAGTAAAACCACTGTAGCGACTCAGCGACCCTTCCCAAAATGGTGCTTCCAAGAGTGGGGTAGCCCCTAGTTCTCGAAACATGTATCTCCATGTTTGGGGTCGCATTTTTGGAAGACAAAAATGTCGTGTTTTGGCTGAAGATGTTCGAGGTAGGATACCCATCCCGAATTGGTTGCAACACTTTCAGCATCGTTCAGCTGAGCTCCCCCAACAGAGATGGAACATCTGGGAGCCTTGTGCTTGCCCTGCACGAAATCCGAGAATTCTTCCGTTGGTTGAAGCTGGTGGGGCTTCCATTTTGGTGGAGATATGTGAGAATCTACCCATTGTGAAACTTCGTTGGCATCTTCAAGCCATCCTTGGACACCGGCCTCAAGCAAGAGTTAAAACCCACCAGAAAGACAGGCGATGGTAGTCCCTTAGAAACGAAATGAAGGTTAACCCCACTGAACGGTCGCTAGCTGCTGGTGCTTGACATTGCCCAGTTTGCAACGCCCCCATCTTTATCTGTGGAGCTGGGGCCCAATATGATGATGAACCCTTGCGCTGCAAAATTCGTCAATAATCAGCTGCAAATGAGCGAGGTCCAAAATCAAAAGCTACTGTGACATCCAGCAACCGCTGATGTGCGGAATGTCGTTCTCAATCCACTTCCCACGATTTTTCATTGCCAGCAGGGTCGGTAGTGTAAACGGAAAACAAACATGTAATTGCAGCAGGACAGGTCAACCATTTAATGAATGCAAAGGAAAAAAATACGAAGGCTCCAAGGACAATGTTTTCATCCCCCAATTCAGAATCTTGCACGGTTTTTAGCGTCCAAGTTGCATGGACCCGCAACAAATTTTATGTTTTGTTCCTGACAAAATTCTAATCTATTTCAATGAACAGTTTTCTCCTTTTCCCTTTGCAAAATCAGTTAATCACTATTAATCACTTCTAATCACTATGAATCACTGATAATTATTAATTAATCAGTATTAATCAGTCAATTGTTAATCACTCCCAGCTTCAGATTCAGTTCCCTTCTTAGTCAGATCAGTTGGGAAAACCAAGCAGCTGTGAAGTCATCCCAAACCAAGCAGCGGGCACCACAAATTGGGATGTTCACCGTCCCTCATTTATTGGGAGGCTAGTGATCTTGACCAACCAATGAGTAATTGGTGATCTTAACCCACAAATAACGTAGACATTCTAGAATAGCCAGAGCTACGGTAGGATCACAATGAGAATTTTGGGTTTAACAACAGCAACAACAACAGCAACAACAACAACAACAACAACAACAACAACAACAACAACATAAACATAAACATCGACATCGACATCAACATCAACATCAACATCAACATCATCGTCGTCATCATCGTCACAGCAAACTTGCATATAATAACCCTGAATTCAGAATTCACATACATCAAAGGTGGGGCATATTACACGCTTTTGGCTGCTTGCGCACGATTTTCAAACCTCCTATGTGGGCATGGTTTTGGCCGCTTGCTACGGAGCGACCGTGTACATAGTGGATCATCACCACCATCACCATCATCACCATCATCATCATCACCACCATCACCATCATCACCATCATCATCATCATCATCATCATCATCAAAACAAACTTGCCATAACATCACCATCACCATCATATGTGGCCTTTCAGCGCACCTCAATGAGCTGCTTAGGTCCCGAGGGACTGGAGGCTGAAACCAGGGGGGCTTCCACCTGCGCGCGCGAGGTTCACCACGGTGAACCAACCATTGATACAGCATGCTTCACATCGGTTAAGTACATTTAACTACTATAGTTAAGCATGATCAACCAATGTTAAGCAACTTTGGTATAGTAACTATAGTGATTAAACCCGTGATCAACTCTTGTTGATCATGAATCATAGTATTGAGCGCCAATCATAGTATTGAGCGCCAATCATAGTATTGACCATAATTTGATTCACTGCTATTGATCACAGTTTCATCAACGTTGAAGGATACAACAAGGACCAAACATTGATACCCTCGAAGATGGGATGCCTGGGCACCCATCAGAAATGGTTTCAACAAACGGAAGACCTTGGGTTAGCCCAACCTCGTCCATGCAGTGGGTTCCGGAATTTGGGCACCAAGTGGCATCACCTGGAAGAAACCAGTGAGTAGACTAATATCATTCTTATTGTTTGATTGCATTTGAATGTTCACAAAGAATGCCAGTATTCAATAAGTGAATCTGCTCATTCTGAATTCATGAGCATGAAAAACCATCGGTCGTGAACAGCCGAGTTTTCACCACTCCAATGCTTTCTGTTGGCTCGCCACGGGGCTTCCGATTGAAAATGTCAAGCATCCCTGGCTTCTCAATTCTTCCAATAGTATGGATGATCCCAAAACTGATGATCACCATGCCAAAAATGAGCCATCTTACGGATGATAACGGACCAAAGAGCGATTTCTTCTCGTTATTGACCTGGGGGCCATTTCTTCACCCATCCATGATTTACCATTCTTCACCATTGGCTCTGATTGCCCGTCTAATCCATCACAGACTTAAGCACTACTATGACCACTATCTATCAACCGGCACTGGTATCTATTCTCTCAATCATCACTCTCAACCACTTTCTATTTACTATCAACCACCACCATTAACCACTATGAACCATTAACTACAACCAGTAGCTATATTAATCACTAGCTATGAACACTGACAATGAACCACTATGATCCATGATTACACACTAGCCATATGAATCACCAACATCGTTAGCAACCCGTGATTACAACCATATCAACCACTAATTCTGACCCACTAATTAGTAATTAGTGAGTGATTAACCAAACTAATTAGTAATTCGTAATCAACTATGATTGGCAATCACCACTAATTATGACCCACTAATTAGTAATTAGTGAGTGATTAACCAAACTAATTAGTAATTCGCAATCAACTATGATTGGTAATCACCACTAATTATGATCCACTAATTAGTAATTAGCGAGTGATTAACCCAACTAATTCGTAATTCGTAATCAACTATGATTGGTAATCACCACTAATTCTGACCCAATAATTAGTAATTAGTGAGTGATTAACCAAACTAATTGGTAATTTGTAATCAACAATGATTGGTAATCACCACTAATTCTGACCCATTAATTAGTAATTAGTGAGTGATTAACCAAACTAATTAGTAATTCGTAATCAACCATGATCGGTAATAGCCACTAATTATGACCCACTAATTAGTAATTAGTGAGTGATTAACCAAACTAATTAGTAATTCGTAATCAACTATGATCGGTAATAACCACTAATTCTGACCCACTAATTATTAGTGAGTGATTAACCCAACTAATTAGTAATTCGTAATCAACTATGATCGGTAATCACCTCTAATTCTGACCCACTAATTAGTAATTAGCGAGTGATTAACCCAACTAATTAGTAATTCGTAATCAACTATGATCGGTAATCACCTCTAATTCTGACCCACTAATTAGTAATTAGCGAGTGATTAACCCAACTAATTAGTAATTCGTAATCAACTATGATCGGTAATCACCTCTAATTCTGACCCACTAATTAGTAATTAGCGAGTGATTAACCCAACTAATTAGTAATTCGTAATCAACTATGATCGGTAATCACCTCTAATTCTGACCCACTAATTAGTAATTAGCGAGTGATTAACCCAACTAATTAGTAATTCGTAATCAACTATGATCGGTAATCACCACTAATTATGATCCACTAATTAGTAATTAGCGAGTGATTAACCCAACTAATTAGTAATTCGTAATAAACTATGATTGGTAATCACCACTAATTATGACCCACTAATTAGTAATTAGTGAGTGATTAACCCAACTAATTAGTAATTCGTAATCAAGTATGATTGGTAATCACCACTAATTCTGACCCACTAATTAGTAATTAGTGAGTGATTAACCAAACTAATTATTAATTCGTAATCAACCATGATCGGTGATAGCCACTAATTATGACCCACTAATCACTAATTAGCGAGTGATTAACCCAACTAATTAGTAATTCGTAATCAAGTATGATTGGTAATCACCACTAATTATGACCCACTAATTAGTAATTAGTGAGTGATTAACCAAACTAATTAGTCATTCGTAATCAACTATGATCGGTAATCACCACTAATTATGACCCACTAATTAGTAATTAGTGAGTGATTAACCAAACTAATTAGTAATTCGTAATCAACTATGATCGGTAATCACCACTAATTATGACCCACTAATTAGTAATTAGTGAGTGATTAACCAAACTAATTAGTAATTCGTAACCAACTATGATCGGTAATAACCACTAATTCTGACCCACTAATTAGTAATTAGTGAGTGATTAACCAAACTAATTAGTAATTCGTAACCAACTATGATCGGTAATAACCACTAATTCTGACCCACTAATTAGTAATTAGTGAGTGATTAACCAAACTAATTAGTAATTCGTAATCAACTATGATTGGTAATCACCACTAATTCTGACCCATTAATTAGTAATTAGCGAGTGATTAACCAAACTAATTAGTAATTCGTAATCAACTATGATCGGTAATCACCACTAATTCTGACCCACTAATTAGTAATTAGTGAGTGATTAACCCAACTAATTAGTAATTCGTAATCAACAATGATTGGTTACACCACTAATTATGACCCACTAATTAGTAATTAGTGAGTGATTAACCCAACTAATTAGTAATTCGTAATCAAGTATGATTGGTAATCACCACTAATTAGGACCCACTAATTAGTAATTAGTGAGTGATCAACTCAACTAATTGGTACTTCGTAATCAACTATGATCGGTAATAGCCACTAATTATGACCCACTAATTGGCCGTGGGTCAAAACCCTTAGCCCCCCTGGTTCCCCCATCATGGGCCATTGTTTTCCCTATTACTGGTTGGTATCCCCCATGAACGTTGGTGGGTTATGAGCTTGACCCATAGCCAACTAGTAATCCATATTTGAACCCTGTACCCCTGGTTCCCTATGATTAGAGATTGATTTCCCTATAGCGTGCTGGGTATTAACCACCAATATTGGCAGGTTAACTGCTTGACCCATAGCCATTTGGTGCTAATTGATTGATTAAAAACTAATTAACCCATAGTAATCAACTTGTTTGGTAAGTACTAAGTATAGTAATTAGTTGGGTTATCATCCCCTACTATTGTTGCTTATCATCCCCTCATTATTAACCATTAACCAGCTATTATTGGTTAGTTGGCATCCCCTAACCCAATAATTAGGTAATCCAAATAATTGGTTGACCCATATTACTTGTTGGTTATCATCCCCCAATAATTAGGTTAAGCACCAATTGATAGTTGGGTTAGCACCAATATTAGTAATCCATCTTTGGTGCTTAACCCAACTATCCCCCCTAAGTACTGACCCAACAGTTCCAGCACCTCCGGGATCGGAGCAGGTCTGGCGGCACGACGCACGAACCTCCGAGCCGTTGTCGTTGCGTTGGGTTCAGCCGCGATGCCGTGATGATGTGAGGAGGGTTTCTTGGGCATCATAGTGGTTAATATGTGGTTAATATGTGGTTAATATGTGGTTCATATGTGGCTAATATGTGGTTAATATGTGGTTAATATGTGGTTAATATGTGGTTAATATGTGGTTAATATGTGGTTGATATGTGGTTAATATGTGGTCAATATGTAGTTAATATGTGGTTAATATGTGGTTAATATGTGGTTAATATGGTTAATATGGCCAATCTGGTTAATATACTTTATATAGTGAATAAGGTGATGCCTTGATGATGTGATGGGCTTAAAATCGGGAATAGCCATGGATATAAATGTGGTTAGTGATATTGTGATGCAGTGCTGGGGGTAAACCTACGGTAAAGCCATGGTTTATATGGTTAATATGGTGATGCATGGATGATAGTACTAGTTAGGTATTATATATATATGACTATGGTAAATGATGTAAGAAACTGCCAGTGATACCTCATGCTGAAAATCAACATGGAAATGGTGAGAACTCATACTGATAACAATTCATGACATTAGTTAGAATATTGCTGATTTCATATTACCTATGGTGATAGCTCTCCAGCGAGAACTACTAGTGATAACTAGTAATTGTGAGTATAGACTGACTACTTGTGAAAACTAGTGTATAACTTATTGTTATCATTGGTGATGACTAATCGTCATAGTCAGAAGTAACTGTGAACCATCGGACCCAACTAATAGTGATGCTTCATGATAGAAGTCAATAGCCATGATCATGATACAAACAATGATAACTGATGAGTGTGATCAGCTCATAGTGATCAAAGAATCGTGATAATCAGAGTTGATCACTATATACTATGATAATATTTCGAATCTAACCGCAAATTGATGGATAAAAATGGTGACTGTAGGGACAATCAACACCCTCGTGTGTGTCCGGGTTCATCATTTTTCGCAATGATAAATGATGATAGTACTCTGGAATTGTAGTATGTCCTGCTGGGACGTTGTACTTGTTGCTCACGCTGAACAATGGAATATAGTAGATAGTTGGCCACTACTGGTCTTACAACCTGATTATCAATCATCGAGGCCGATGCCACTAGAGGGATAGTTTTGGATCATCTGTGTGACGATAACCCAAATCATGCGAGCTACGAATAGCTTGAACAGCAGCCAGATTTGTTCAATGAATACCCTCGTGTGTGGGAACAAGTACCGCGATTTCATCGGAAAACTGCGTTTCTCTTTGGGAGGGTCTCATATCCATCAACCAAGACTTGGCTTCATCATTCCCTGGGAATGCTACCTTTACCTCAACTAATATCGTCTGTACATTCACATCTGCACATGCAGTGGCTGGTTGGTTGCCCCATCACGAAACTATGCTTGTCAATTTGATAATCATCCCACGTGTGGCTGAAAATTTCAAACTCATCTTGAAACCGCCAACCGACTGTACACATAATCTAAGGCTTTGTCGATGTTTACTCCTACATCGTTCAATCAGTTTGCAACCCTCTCCTCCTGAAGCCAACCTCCCCCGCAGTGCCTTGAAACCATTCGACTCGGACTCTACCTGAGGCGCTCACAGCATCCCGTTCTACGCAACTTACTTCTTATCCCGCTAATTACCTGACAATGAGCATCTGTTTTTGTCATAAGAGGTCGGATGTTGGTGGATGATGTACTTTTTGGTCTCATATTGTATAGCGCTGGATAGTTGCCACCTTGCGCTTATCAGCCACCAGTTGATTCCAACCATTCGGACTAGGTCATCAAACAAACAAATGCAGGGATGTTAGGGGACCCTTACCAGTTCGCTATACAACTCTACCCAAACCTTGGCACCAATGCGTCGGAACTTTAACCCCATCACTAGCGACTGAATAATCCCCTACCTCCAATTGACCCGCAGCAACAGGAATCAGCCAAGATTGCGTTTGCGATTTTTCCAACCCAACACAACGGGTATGGGTCACAACAATTCACAACAACCATCCAACAAATGGGTAGGTGAACATCCCTTTCAACAGTCAAAGTATTTGGTTCATTTTGGGGATGTTCACTAGGGGTACTGGTGGGCCTGAACCAGCTTATCAATCAGCTCATTCCCGGCTATGAATCCTGGTTTAACCACGGTTGAAACCATTACAAACCATCGTTGAACCATCGTTAAACAATGTTAAACAAACCAAACCATCGCAAACTCCATCAAACCATCCTTGCTTATAATAAACTATGGCAAAAAGATATCATCTGTGGTAGAATCCATCTATTGAGCCCAGCTAGCCATGAATCACCACCCTTGAAGCCTTGTGAAAACATCGGATGGCTATTCCCCACCAGCAACTCGGCGGTCTCCGCAGCGCCGCCTTCGAAACATGGAGGCGTTCGAGGGGCTAAGCGTGGCGTTTCTTTCGGCCTGAACAGCGCCGGGAGGGACCTGAACAAAGGCTGGGAGACTTGGGCTGCCTGATACTCAGAAGATTGCAAGTTGGCTATGGATCAATATTAACCAACCAATAGTGGGAGATAATCACCAACAATACTAGGGAAAGCAATGGTTAACGATAGGAGAACCATGGGTACAGGGTTTTGACCCACTGCAAGTTCCAGCCACTATCTCCACCGGCCGTCCATTTCTTCAGCCAGATGCCAACTTTTGTCTGGAAGTACCTCCGAAGCCCCACCAGAAACAGGGAAGCAACAGTTAGAAGTTTGATTTAAAAACGAAGGCATCACCAAATCGACCATTTCTGATCAATATACAAAGCTCATGCTCATCTGGTTATTATCCCTCATGATTGAGCACTGAAAATCGATCAATGGTAAATGGGGATAGCCTCCAAGCGAAGAATCCTAGATAAAATGGGTGTGTTTCAATTTGATTGATGACAGTTACTTGAAGGACGTTAGTAAAGACTCAATTTCTGGGAGTGTATCCCAGTGGAAGGGATTACCCTCGAACAAAAAAAACAAAAAGTGCCACAGTAACTGCGAGACTTGCATATGAAAGCTGCCCAGCTGTGATTTTGTCTCAAACCAGCATCCAAATGTACAGACCATTGCCAGTTGCAGCTCTCAATGAGCACTCACAGCAGTGTTGGCTTTCTCTCTTGACTACCATTTGGTTAGAACACTCCTAGTAGCTCCAAATGGCTTCCCGTTTACAAGGATATGGACGTCTTGGCTCCAAGTCGCTGCGAGCCAGGCCTCCAACCAGCTGGCAGGAAGTACTTGTCCAGCGCTGTTGAGCCGGAGTTCCAAAACAGCATCCAGCAGTGATAGCTGTGCTAGGTCTTTAATATGTTTATACCAATGCTTAATACTGCTGAATTGAGAACAATCACTACAATGATAGTCAATAATGGTAAGGAAAATTCCAAATACGGTAAAGTTGGTAACAATGCTTGATCAAGTAATAATGCTTGGATATTCGCTACTTATGGATACTGATATAAATCAATTAAGTATGCCCAATGATTCATCAGACTAACTCAACTAACCACCAGGTGGAGTTAGATGGTCCAACACCTCAAGTAAACATCAATAGTGGTCAAAAAATTAGAGAACTTGATGGCCTCAGCTTTGAATAGGAATGACCGGATACAGCAAAACTGGTCCGTGTTCAAACACGCATCACAGCCGATGTGCACACAAGTGCGAACAATGAGAAAAAACCACCATATCCTGAACTTGCCAAGTTCTTTTCCAAGCTACTGCCAATGGTTCTGCTTCTCTAGCTGTCAATCATCATTGAGTCATTAAGCATTTCAAACCATCCACAACCACTATCAACCATCAACCCTCAATATCCACAATCCAACAGCATAAATTCACCAATCTTCCACCACTCATTCTTAAGCAAGTCCACTTGCCCATTACTAACCACCCTTCTTCACCGATGCCCCAGCCATTTTTCTCCGCTGTTTCCTCCGCGACGTGTTGCACCTGGGAGGCACCGCAACCGCCGGGCAGTGACGAGGCGTTGGCCTGGAGGCAGTTCACCGATCTTGGTAGCAAGGACTTTGCAGATTACTTTATATCGAGCATCGCAATCACAGGTTGGTTGGTCACTATGACCAACTACTTTACTATGTATTGGTTGGTCACCGTAGCAAAAAGTCAACCAGTATTTCTGTTAGTGAAGCTAACTATGGTTGGTCACTTTAGGTTACTTGATACTGGTTGACCATAGTTAGCTTAACTAACACGAATCAATGAACAAGGTGGTTGTGTTATTTGAAGTTTGGCTGTTCATCGATGCAAATCATAAGCTATGTTCCCATGGTTGATGACATCTTCTCTGGTGCGGTGCCTGTGTGTACGTGGTATTATTTCGTTGCTGCATCATCGGCAAAATAAAACAATAACAATCAATTAACGCCAATGACAACAACAAGAACACCTATAACAATCACATTGACTTAATATGCACAATAAGAACTATAAGAATAAAATGGATCAAATATGAACATTTATGCTGAAGGGATTGCCTATGGATGAACTGTGACAAGCTTCAACAAACACATCCAAATCTACACCCGCAATTCTCATGACCCAACTCAGCGGGCCGGCCTCAACAAGTGCCACCCGTTCCGGCACCAGCGGCCTGGATGGCAGTGCTGAAGAATGAACAACAATGGTGGTTAAGAATGGTCAACGAAGATGAAATGGTGGTTAAATCATGGTTTAACGATGGTTAAGTTATGGTTAAATCACGGGTTAATGATGATGAAATAAAGGTTAAATAATGACACATTGTTAAACAACAAGCTAATAACTTGGGTCCTGCCCCCGCCCTGTAACAATCGTTTACTGTTCTGGCCTTGACAACATACATCAAAAATACCGAATCATATGTGAAACATTTTTTGTGGTATGACTTGTGATTTTTTCCGTGATTTTTTTGTGGTATGATGTGTGTGTGTGTTTTTTTTTTTCTGTGCTTCTTTTTGTGGTATGATTTGTGGTTTTTCGCGTGTTTTTTGCGTGGTATGATTTGTGGTTTTTCGCGTGTTTTGTTTTGTGGTATGATTTGTGGTTTTTTCCGTGTTTTTTTTGTGGTCTGATTTTGTGTTTTTTCCGTGTTTGTTTTGTGGTATGAGTTGTGTTTGTTTTTTCCGTGTTTTTTTTGTGGTATGATTTGTGGTTTTTCGCGTGTATTTATTTTGTTGCATGAAAGAATTTTATTTGAATTGGGGTATTTTTTTGATTTGGGGGGTGAAATTGCGGCTGAAGTTCACAACCATAATCATCATATCCTACAGTACATGTCCCTAATCAGCATAACCATCACCTCCCATGGTAACTATCATGCCCATGATACCCATCAGATTCCAGCACCGCCATAGGTTCGTTGATATCACCAGCAACCAGAAACCATTCATAGAATGAAATAACCATATAGTTGGTTATCAAAGCCAACCACATATTGTTCAACCACAGTAGCCTACCAACCCACTCACAGCCTGCCCAACATCATGCGCCCACAGCCTGCCCACCGGCCATCCACATATGTAAATATAAATATATATATATATATATATAAAAGTATCAAAATATTCTAAATGTAAATATATACATACATATTTATATATATTCTGTATCTATCTCGTCTATATCTACATCTTTATTTAAATGGATATATCTCAATATCTAGGCCTGTACACATATAAGTCTATATATAAATATATATCTATATATATATATATCTATAATCTTTACTTTTATATCTATATGTTAATCTGTATTTCATTATCTATATCTCTATAACTATTTCTCTATATCTATATATCTATCTATATCTAAATCAGAATGTCAATATTTTTGCATATATTCATATCTTTATATCTACATCTAGTTCTGCATCTTGTACCTACATCTATATCCCGCTGCTGCTTTGTGCACAGCTTGTGTTGTTCGGGTTGCTTCTACAGACGGATCCATCACTTATTCTAGCAGATTCCAGCTCTAGCTGATGTCAAAAGAAATGTTTCATCTTTACCAAAAACTATTTGTTATATACTACGTTCCATATCCATATTCCATATCCATATTATCTATTCTATATCCATGTTCCATCACGCAACGAAGTATCAACAATAGTATGATATACGCTATATCAACATCATCACTGTGCAATGATCATCAAAGCAATTATAGCCATCAAAGCCATCAAAACAATGATAACCATCATAGCTATCCATCTTAACCATCAATCTAATAACCATCACAACCACCCCAGACTACAATCATTACAACCCTCCACCAGTGGCTCCCCCGCTGGAGCGGTGGCCACCGGCGCGCTGCTTTCGTCTTTCCATTCCTGCAGATGCAGCTTGGGCAGATCGCGGGGGGGAGCAATGAGGGCCTCAGGTGCGAGGAAACAGAGGGAGATGGCTGGTTAAAGCCTTTAATCAGGGGATCAATCATTTATTGTCAGGGCTCCCTTTTATGGTGCTTGGGGGGGATAACAGATTTAATTCCCAAGGCGGCCGCAACCAGGCCATTATGGTGGTCCATTCATTAACCAAGCACCAGGGACACCAAACGTGACAGGCTGGCAATCTGTGGCAATAGTAATTGCTCCACCTCCACGCTCTCTTATGTTATGGGACCATCATACCAGTCATGGTAAAGGGGGGCACCGCCTCTGCAAAGTGCCCTACAGGCTCTACCCCAGTTGAGCCGACCTTTGCAGCAAAACGTGCGGCACAAATGAAAATTCTACTTGACACAGCCATACCACAGCCCAACTCAAACATAGCCCGCTTCCAGGCCTCGGCAGAACTGGCACCATGTTGGAGGAAATGGATTCAATTCATACATATAATAGAATGCAATTGAGAGATGCGTCAGTAAAAGGATGGAAATGGAACCTATAGCTCTGCCCACCCAGCCAGCTCCATTCCTGGGAGCCCAGGCAGCTTCCACGGCTTCACCCCAGCACGCCGGTGGCCACCGCACCGCAGCAGCGCAGCCGTGGCTC
>VSDK01025029.1:50146-62548 GCA_009767595.1 Symbiodinium kawagutii
CCGCCACCCGTGGCTACCGCCACCACCCAGCGGCCGGCCCAGCAGCCCACCAGAATGGGTATGTATGTATGTATGTTATGTATGTAAGTATGCATGCATGGATGTATGTATGCATTTGTTAAAAGAACCAGGGGGCCTAGCTCATTCGGGAAGATGGGATTGTGCTTGTAACCCTGGCACACAGCTTTTCGCTCCGCCCAATTTTCCTCAGAAATCAGCTGATGACTAAAACAAATGCAGTATGTATGTCTGTATGTATGTTTGTATGTATGCATGCATGTATGTATGTATGCATCTTTGTATCTATGTATGTATGTATGTATGTATGTATGTATGAATGTATGTATGTATGTATGTTTGTTTGTTTGTTTGTTTGTTTGTTTGGTTTGGTTTGGTTTGGTTTGGTTTGGTTTGGTTTGGTTTGGTTTGGTTTGGTTTGGTTTGGTTTGGTTTGGTTTGGTTTGGTTTGGTTTGGTTTGGTTTGGTTTGGTTTGGTTTGGTTTGGTTTGGTTTGGTTTGGTTTGGTTTGGTTTGGTTTGGTTTTTTGTTTGTTTGTTTGTTTGTTTGTTTGTTTGTTTGTTTGTTTGTTTGTTGCATTTACATTGTTTGCAGGTTGGGGGGTTTGGGGTTTGGGACAGCTGGAAGCATGAACCTATTTAATGATTGGGGACAGCTGCTCAGCATGAACCTATTTAATGATTGGCCTCGGCTGCAACGGCTGGGGGGGCCTGACGTAACCTATTTAATGACTGAGGACGGCTGCAGCGGCTGCTCAGCATGAACCGTTTTAATGATTGGGACAGCGGCAGCTGCTCAGCATGAACCTATTTAATGATTGGGGACGGCTGCAACGGCTGCTCAGCATGAACCTATTCAATGATTGGGACAGCGGCGGCTGCTCAGCATGAACCTATTTAATGATTGGGACAGCTGCTCAGCATGAACCTATTTAATGATTGGGGACGGCTGCAACGGCTGCTCAGCATGAACCTATTCAATGATTGGGACAGCGGCGGCTGCTCAGCATGAACCTATTTAATGATCGAGGTTGTTTTTTTCCTTTGATTGTTATGTATGTATGTATGTATGTATGTATGTATGTATGTATGTATGTATGTATGTATGTATGTATGTATGTATGTATGTATGTATTTATGTATGTATGAGCCAGCCTTCAACCAACCAACCAACCAACCAACCAACCAACCAACCAACCATCTAATTCCTACTACCCAAATCAAAGATTTTTCTACCCAAATCAAATGAATTTCTTTTATGATTTGTGTTTTTTTCCGTGTTTTTTTTTTTTTTTGGTATGATTTGTGTGTTTTTCCGTGCTCGTTTTTGTGGTATGATTTGTGGTTTTTTATGTGCTTTTTTTGTGGTTTGATGTGGTTTCTATTTACTTTGTTTTGCATTTTGCTTTGCTCCTTTTTCTGAGGTCCATTTTTGTGGTATGATTTGTGGTTTTTCGCGTGCTTTTTTTGGGGTATGATTTGTGATTTTTTCCGTGCTTTTTTTTGTGGTATGATTTGTGTTTTTGTTCCGTGCTTTTTTTTGTGGTATGATTTGTGGTTTTTCGCGTGCTTTTTTTTGTGGCATGATTTGTGGTTTTTCCGTGCCTTTTTTTGTGGTATGATTTGTGTTTTTTTTTTCCGTGCTTTTTTTTGTGGTCTGATTTGTGTTTTTTTCCGTGTTTTTTTTTTGGTATGATTTGTGTTTTCCGTGTTTTTTTTGTGGTATGATTTGTGTTTTTCTCCGTGCTTTTTTTTGCGGTCTGATTTGTGTTTTTTTTCTGTGCTTTTTTCTGTGGTATGAGTTGTGGTCACTGTTACAGGCCCGAGGCAGACCCCAACTAATAACCATTCTTGACGACTGATAATAGGGACAGCAATCGTTGAATAACCATTGAATTATTAACCATGCTTAATGATGATGAAATAATGGTTCAATCATGGTTTTATAATGGTTAAGTAATGGATAAATAATGGTCAAACGATTGATTGGGGGGTACCATTTTCATGGGAAACCAAGGCTCTTAGCGGATACCCCCAAGTACTGAACCAGGGGTTTATTAATCCAGGGTTAGCATCAACCATGGTTGATAAGGGCCAAATAGTGGTTAAACAACGGTTAAATGGATTGGTAAATGTTGAATGATGTGCATAATGGTGGTTCATGATGATTAATCATGCTTAATTTTGCTTACATGGATGGTTAACTGGTTGATAATGGTGTTAACACTTGTTAATTTTGCCTCACGGCATGTAAACAGTGGTTCAACGATGGTTAGATTGTTGGTGAAACCGTGGGAAATCAATCGTGAATGATGGCTAAATTGTTGGTGAATCGGTGGGAAATCAATGGTGAATGACGGCTAAATTGTTGGTGAATCGGTGGGAAATCAATGGTGAATGATGGCTAGAAATGGTTTGTGCTGGTCAATGATGGCTCAAGATGTTGGTTCTGATGGCTGATGAAGCTTCAATGGCGCTTCCATGGAGCTGAGCTTGCGCTGATCCCTCCGCTGAGGTCGAGTCTGAAGTGCTGCCATAGTCCTGTGCTGTGAAGAAATTACCAGCTGGTCCATGAAGCCATGGAATGTGGTTGGTAATGACCAGCATAGAACCATTATGTGTTGTTCAACATTGTTTAACCAGCTGGCTAGTGATGTGTTTAGAACTATCGTGAGCTAACTAGATGGTTCTATGGTAATCTGGTTTACTGAGTATGGTTGATGAGCACCATAGAACCATGATGAGTTGCACAGCATTGTTTAACTATGTTCAATGTGATCAATGGCAGTGATTGAGAATTAAAGCCATTGATAACCATTCTAGAACCATCGACAAAAACAATAGTCATAATTGATCATTGCTGATCAATACTAACGTGTATCAACCATTATGAAACAATATCAACCACCAGTAAATGATCAATATATAATTGTTCATTAGTACAGTTGCTTGTTAATGTCGAATGTGAATGGTCCGAAATGGTCAATAACTTTGTGAACCACAGTCCACTATTCACCACTAAAACACGCATGTAAAAACTAATAGTGAACTAATCAATTCTTTACCACACTATCAATCACCAAACCATCATCAAGAATCAATCATCATTACGCACCATTATTCAATTTTAACAACTAACAAACCATCGTCAATGTGTATTAAGCATTACAGGTATACGACAAAGTCACTCCTAAGTCATGCCTAGCTCTCACAGGGACCGTTTCACCGATGTAAATGCAGTTTCTAAGAAATTATGCCTAAGTCACTTCACATGTATCAATGGTGAACCGTATCTCAATGATTCATCATTGACAAACAATTAACAAATCATTAACTAACAACTATTAGCCACCATCAACAACCATCAATCATCATCAAACATCATCACAAAGCATCAGCTAAGCAGCTCTCAGCCACTACGACTGGTGAACCCTTGGCTCCTGCGCTTGCTCGCCCGCACGCAGCGCCGCCCGAATCTGCGCCGCCGCGATGGCGGCGCGGCCGGCCAGCGCGCGGCGCGCCACAGCGCCCTGGCTGATGGTGGAGATGGCAGGTGAATGATGGCTATGACCAAGGGTGAAGCTATGGTTTAGGATGCTTCAATGGTTGGTTAATGATAGGTTTATCATGGTTTATGGTGGTTTGAATGGTTTGTTAATGATGGTTTGTCATGGTTTAATCATGCTATGGCTATGGTTAATGATAGGTTTATCATGTGGTTGAATGATTAATGGTGAATCTATGGTTGGTGAATGATGATTGAGAATCGCTAATATTGTTACTGCTGGTTAATGGTGGTGGATGCTGGTTGATAAAGTTATCACAAGGGCGAGCGTGGTATAAACATGGTGAAGGTGAGTCTGCTCTCCATTCTTGATGTGAATCATTGTATTTAAATGGTTTGATTAATCATGTATTCCTAATGATGTTGAATGACGAACCATCATTTTTGATGATCCATCATTTGTGATCCTGATGTTCCTAATGATTTGATTAACCATGTATTGTTCGCAGCATAATGACAATAATGTCGGGTTTGGCATGGTATCACTGTTGGTGGTACATATATGTACCCATAGATATAAGTATATAAGTATATATAATTCCATGATCTACCACGTCCATCAACGGCTTGTTGTTCAGAATAGATGAATAGATTCATGGCTGATGGATGTAGCTCTCTATGATTGCTCTAAAAAATGGTGTTTTGTCAAAATAGGGGACCCCCGCAACATCATCCTTACATCAACCATTTCTAGCAATAAACCAATCATTTTGTGGGGTTCCCTACTTTAAGAAACCGGCCATGCACTTCTATCCATCACTTGAATGCAGGGGCAGCACTCGATTCGAGTTGTCATGGAGATCTCCCCCCAGCCACCCTTGGGCGCATAACAAGACTGCCTGGTAAATGAGAATCAGTGGCTAGTGGGAAGCTTGGGTGAGCTAATTCCAGGGGCTAGTTCAGGACCATTCCAGGGGCTAAAGCTTGACTTCTCGGGGTGATGTTTATCATTGCTAGTGGCCAGTGATGATCAAATAATGGCTGCTTCTTTGAGGTCCGGGTCGTATGAAAGATGGTCAATCATCAAAAATTATTAGCATCTCCAATTTGCACTTGTTTGCTTATATGGCCATGCGTCAAAATCATAAGACTGGCCCTTATAATGGTCATATTATATGGTCAACTTCATTTGTTTGTCGAAATCCTGCACCCCTGCCTTTTCACATCCCACAAATGATCAAACTGGTCGAGCTGTTGAGATCTGACTAACCATCCATACGCTTGGGAGGATTGGTAATGACCCGTAGCCCTATACCATTGGTTTATCCTGTATCCCTGCTAGTTTTCATCCCTCTTAATGTCTACCATTCATCAACCGTGAGCTAGATTTTAACCATGGGCGATGGTTGGCTATCCACACCTTCTGTAATCTTCCAGGTCTCCAGATTCCCTGAGAGATGATTGGAACCTCGGGCTGCTCGCCGTCTCTTGGAAGGACCCAGCAACAGATCGGTGACCGCGCTGGGAGATGAATCAAGTCACCATGCTCCTGCGCACGGGGGCCCGACCAGGGGCTGGGATGTTTCGCCATGCAGTCAGCCTGAGGCATGTGACCAAAATGTCGATGTTTTTGTTACTTTGTGGAGACTAATCTGCTCCGATCAACGCCAAAAACGAAAAAAGTACCCCCAACATGAGGAGGTGAAAGCCCAATGGGTGGCTGAATCGGAGTAGGTCTTCAGCTATTCACTGAAATATGGCTGGATATCACTTGTTTTGACCTAGCTGTGTGGTTGGCTATGTGGTATCATAGATGAACGGCGTTCGGATCTGTTTTGTTCATGACCGGATTCATGAACCCTCTGCGCCAAGGCTTAAGCATCGTCTCTACTAGATGGAGTACACATTGGTGGATGGAAAGCTGTGCATTTTTTGTTACAAAATGGCTATGGGTCAATATTAACTAACCAATAATGGGGATAATCACCAACAAAACCATAGGGAAACCAATGGCTAATGATGGGGAATCAGGGGTACGGGGTTTTGACCCATAGCCAAATCAGGCAAAAACACCTAAAGCAAAGGGCACGAAGAGCGTAACCTTTGATCGACAAGACCTGCTGCAAGGGTTTTGGACAAATGATGACAAATGATTGTTCACAAGACTTCTGTTTGGGTCTCAAGCATCCCGTGCATGCAGTGGTGTGCTGCACGTGAAGCCACGCTAAAATATCATAAGTTAAAAGTTGGTGACAGCCAGTATTGATATGTACATGTAATGATAATCCGTGATTTATAATCAAAAGGATCTGTCCACAACCGGGAAAAACGATATACATTTATAGCATGCATATTTCTGATACTATTGCAGTTGTGTCCGCAAATAATGGTCTCCCAACCATGCCGTTCAATGGTCATCTGAACCATGGCAAACCCACCACCCTTCGAAGCTTCTCAAAGCCACCTCGCGGGGACAGAGTAACACAAAGAAGCGTAACAAAAAAAAGCCGCAGGCGAGCTGGATGACCAAGCCAAACAGTGTCCTGGTTCGGATTTTGGTTCGGATTTCTCCACTGTTAGCTTGATAATTGAATAAATTTATCAATTTCTATGGATTAATTTCTATTGATTTAATCCATAGTGAAATTCATTCAAACACGGTGAGAGGTGTCAAGACCGTCGCTGAACAACCTCTCCGAAAAGAATCAAACACAGAATAATTGGAATGTTCTTCTCCCCACCTGCGTTTTGTCCCATAGTGTATGTAATTCAGTGCGGGTCACCCAGTTGCACTTAGTGAGATCACGATTCGGGGTCCGGCGAACAGCAGCGGGAAAAGACCCAAGCCATACTCTTCCAACCATATGCGGAGTAAAGTAGTAAGCGATTCCGATTCTGATGAAGTGGGGTACCAGCCTTTCTGAACGATTGCGGTCGATTTGGATTCAAGTAGAGGAAACCCAGGTGGATCCGTGGCTGATCAACCACCGCTGTCAATGCTGGGTTTCATCTATTCCAAATCTGAAGATGGAGGCATGTGTTTGTATATTGGCTAAGCTGACAACCCAAATACGATCTACCAGCACAAAAATGTTCTTCTTAGTTTGGCAACTGTAGTATGCTCATCATATGTGCCAGTGAGCAATGCGCAGAAATTTGCCATGTGTGAGAGACGATGTCATCGCTGAAACTGACAACAGAGAAAATACCATCAATGGAATGAAACAGTTTGAATGAAACACATCTTTCTTAATGGTTTTATAAGGAATTATACTGGTTAATAATAGGGGATAGTCACCAACAAATCGGCTACACAACTACTATCTTCCAGTTTCAGCCATGACTTGTATCATTCAATTCAATCTCTTGTCTGGAGAATCGATCGCACCAGCTTGGTACATCTACATATCTGCACATGTGTAGGCGCCAATATGAATGTAACACGTATAGAATTACATACACTTATGATGTGTACAAAAGAGCTACCTATATAGAACAAGTCAAGACCACAGTATGATTACTTGTGTATGTGGAAATATTGATTGTACATACATGGTATGAATACAAATATATTTCCATAAACTGCGTGATTGATACATACATCAACAGGAATAAAGTTTTTTCCTGTAAAGGCTGGCAGGCCCAAAGACATCATAGTGCCGCGGATCAAATTCTAGGTTGGTTTCGTATGGCCTGCGTGGCAGATCGAATTATCACCCTGTTTTAAATTAATAGACTATTCAAGCTCACAGGAGTGGTCCGTGGTCCGTGACAACCAAGAAAAACCTGTTGTAGGAGTCTAGGGGGAAAAGGTTCTACACCACCTAAGAGGAAAAACTTTTGTCATGGCGGAGCGGCATTTTCTAGTTGCGGCATTGCGCCTAATGCAAGATGATGTGTCCAAACATTTTGCCTTTGTGAGCCCTTGAAGAACACCCGCAAAAAATGAAGTAAAGTCATTCAACTGCTCATCAACAGGAATAAAGTTTTTTTCCTGTAAAGGCTGGCAGGCCCAAAGACATCATAGTGCCGCGGATCAAATTCTAGGTTGGTTTCGTATGGCCTGCGTGGCAGATCGAATTATCACCCCGTTTTATATTAAAAGACTATTCAAGCTCACAGGAGTGGTTCGTGGTCCGTGACAACCAAGAAAAACCTGTTGTAGGAGTCTAGTCTAGGGGGAAAAGGGTTCTACACCACCCAAGAGGAAAAACTTTTGTCATGGTGGAGTATTCATACGCATATGTGTCTGTGTGTAATTAATTGTGAAACATGCAAACCTGTATAGATACATGACAAAAAACATACCGAATCATATGTACGCTCCATGTACCCGGTAGTTTCAAACCTGCACTGATTAACCGAATGAGTCTAGCAACAAATTTCACCCCACCAGCACTCTCTGTCTTACCTAGATGAGAGTGAAACCGACTCAACCACGCAGCAGGGACCACACTGCTACTGTAAATATCTTCAAATGGATACTGACCAGGCATACTGATGGAGAATACTGATCTCATGTGCTTGGCAACGCGCTGCAACTGGCTGCAACATCCAAGATTCGGCAAAAGGATCCAGACATCCCACAGCATCACACCACAGCTGACCCACAGAACAGAGGAACCTCAGACTGCCATAGACTGCTGTTGGTTCCACATGGCCATCACCGGTCTGACCGAAAGATTGCCTGTTCCCTCATTTAACTGACTAACTTTGGCTTGTTAGGCAAGCAAATCTATGGTATACTCATATTGGATTGGCGATGCCGCACCCCAACAGTCTGCCAAAGTGATGAGATTTTCGGTGGCCGTTACCCACACCCATCTGTTGAGGCGGCCTCTTCACAGCAGATTAAAAGCGGCATATGGCAGTGGGTCAGTTCACCCTGTATCCCTGGTTCCCCCATTGTCAACCCTTGTTTTCCCTAGTATTGTTGGTTGTCAACCCCTATTCTTGGTTGGTTAATATTGACCCATGGCCATATCAATGGAGACAAGAAAGCCGGTCAGCAGCCTCAAGAATAGCCAGCTGTGCCGGGAATGCGTGCTACTGCTACTGGAATTCCAAGCTCCCCTCACTACCAGGGCGTATAACGCCTGCAACCCTACAAAATCATACAAAATCCAAAAACCTGCGTTGAAGCCCCCCAGCACATCATACCAGGAGAGTCAAACTAGCCAAAAATCACCTCAAACAGTTCACCAAACATCCCCTCAAACAACATCACTTCGCCATGTCACAGCCATCCACGGGTGACCGGTGTGGCTGCACCCAAGGAACAAATGCCCACCAGCAGGAGCTCCAAATTGATGGAAGCCGAGCATTGGGTCTTAATCACCTGACGGCAACTCATCAGCTTGCGGGACTGGCCCATTTGTTCATAGTGCTGGTGTATCCCATAAACAAAGGGTGGTGAATGGCTAATAATAACTACTACTGGTATATACCATTGCTGGATTTGTTTGTTGCAATTGAGTAAGCAACGATAGCGATTGAACAACTACTGGTATCCCATATAAGGATTTTTGGCAACAAACAAGTTCTGTCTGGTTTATATGGTTGATACTGTCCTGGCAACATTAACAACATGATATATTTTTGATACTGGTATATTTGGTTTGTAAAAAAAATGATACCTATAGACACAGACCCACTGTAATGCCTTAAGCGCAACAAGCTCCCGTCTTTACCGCTGGGGAACATGCCACAAATGACTCAAGCAGTCTTGGCTGGGATGTTCAGCGAGCCATTTTTTGGATGGTGGGTACGGACCCATGGCCATATGGTGGTTTCTCAAAAGAGGCATACCCCTCTGGGACGTTCGTCTCATGTCGCAGGGCGTGAGACTGGGCTAACGAGGCATACCTATTGGGGGATCCCCCATTTTGAGAACCCATTATGTATGGCTGGTATATTCCCTATAACTGTTGGTGCTCATCCCCTACTAATCATCTATAATCCGTAGCTGGTGGGTGGTTTCAACCCCTATGGAAAAGATCATTCATTCAATCAATCAATCAATCCATCAATCCATCCATCAATCAGTCAATCCATCAATCCATCAATCAATCAATCCTATGCTCATGCTGGTGGAAATAAACAAATGTCAATCAAGCCACCAACCAAATAGCCATATTGTCAAGCCATTGTATGCCATCAACTTGGAATATCTGCTCTCCCAACGCAGCTCCAAACCCCCACCTTCGGCAATGTGGAACAAAGAGAACAGGCACTGATGATACCTGGCGCAGGATCTACAGGGTGCACCCAGGACATCTGGAAATCACGGGCCTTGTAGGAGAATAGCCGCTGATGACTCATGATGTTGATGGATTTGTGCATGATGACGGTTGGAATGGTCTGGAAAAATGGTGAAAAGGTCAAAAACAATTCTTGATGGTTCATACCGGGCGGGGTAAATGATAATGATGGCAAATAATGGTTCTTGGAGAATGATGGTTAATAGTGGGATAAGTAGTGGCTAATGATGCTTGCTGGTGATCTCTGATGATAAATTATGGTCATCAACGGTTAAATATGGTTGATATGTAGTGATGAGTGATCATTAATAATGGTTCTACAATGATGGTTACATGATGATGTTCACCAAAATTATGGCTGAACCACCAGCAGAACCAACATCAACATGGGTAAGTATACAAAGATTGAAGACGATCAGCAAGCCAAATGTGGTCGTTGAGAACTTTGGCGGATAGCTTGTTGAATATCCATAGACACCACCCAAGTGTCTTGACAAAATCCAGTTGATAGGGCCAATTCCTTGAACTGCAGCAATTTTTAGGCATTGAACATCCCTGCTTGGGTAGCGCTTCCCTCAGCCAGGCGCCAGGCTCGGCCAGGTCATCCTCGGCCAGGGCACTGGAGAGAGAAGCCATGAGACCGCTAAAGAACAGCGCGCTGCTGAAGCTCAGGCTCCAAATCGCCTCAGTCGGAGCTCAGTGCGATGCCAAAGGCATGGGCTCTTCGGCAAAGGTCTCAAGATCAAACGAATTCCTAGGAGTTGCTTCGGTTTATCTTCGCAGGAACTTGGGAAACGCCGGGTTTTGTTTCAAAGCAAAGAAAGTGCATGTTTAAGATGTGAGGAAGTTAGACGTGGAACTTGCAACACGTTGTAGCTTCAAGAAGACAAATGAAAATCAAACAAAAAACAAAATCAAACATGCTTTGTGGTTTTGCCATTCTCCTGCAAAATTCAAAGTTATTCGTAGAATTCGTCATTCATACATGTCCACAGGCCCTCTTCCCCGAAAACCATAGGGTTGTATCCTTAAAGGAAGATGTATTTTGAAGTGTTAAGGACAGCACCCGCAAGTACCCCTGATAGCTTGATCGGAGGCAGAATTTGCATTCAACAAATTGCTCGGATACCTTTGGATATCCGGCCATCTTGGGGTTCCATTCCATGTGACAAAACGCTGTACAAACCCACACCTGTTCAACGTGAAAATCTCTACCATCAGTTGAGCCTTGAAGAGACAACCATCGAGAGCTTGAAACTCAGCCGCTGCTGCGCCCCGCTGCTGGGTATATCAATGTGGATGTTGAATTGGAAACTTACCACTCTGGATGTTTGTGCGGCATCCCCATCAATGGACACACCCAAACACATCAATAGTGGTATAATACGAAACGGGTGTGGCTCAAAAGTAGAATACCCAAACAACCACAGACCTATTTGCTGTTCAACCAAAGAATCATGTACTCCAACCAGTCATTCTTCAACCAGTCATTCTAACCAGTAATCCACCTATGTGGCTTCAATCTAACAGTGCTCCAACCAGTCATTCTCATTGCGTTTGCAGCTTCGGGGAAGTCCCAAGCTCCGCCGCCCCCAGGCACCAGAAACTGCAAGGAGAAAACGCAGGCGGCCGCGCGGCAGTAGAAGTGCAGTTGCTGCAGCGCCTCGCCGCAACTTCCAAAGGCGCGGGAAGGGCATGGCGTTCAGTCACTGAATTGATGGTTTCTCAAGCAACAGTGGTTGGTTTGTTGCCATTAATGGTTGGTTTGATGCTTATAGTTTGCCATTAATTAAATTGGTTAATTGATGGTTGACAACACCAAGTTATGGTTGGTTTGTTGCCATTAACGGGGGGACCGCCAAATGGGGGGACCCCAAATCATCCAGGTTATTGACCATTTGTAGTAATAAACCAACCGTTCTTTGGGGGTCGCTTATTTTGAGAAACCGTTAAATTTGCGTAGATGCTGACACCCTGGATCACCCTGGTAACCCAGACACCCTGAAATGCATAGCAGTGGCTATGGCAACACCTGAAAGTGCTTGTGCTAATTCTTGCTTAGTTCTGACTACTGACCCGAACTAGCCAGTAACTACTATTGGTAAATTGGCCAGTTGTTCAACTTTTGTTCAGTAAATATACTGATGAATGTTGAATCTATAGTCAACCCTGGTTCAGCCAGTTAAATTGACTGAACTGAGTCACTTCTTTCGCCTGTTGGTTCAGCCAGTTGATTTAGTTGTTTATTTGTGCCAGTGGTTAATTGCGTCTTACTGATCCACCTATTCTTAGTTGGTTTACTTAGGAATTAGTTCTTGCCAAACAAAGCTGAAATTAATAGTGCTGCAGCCATTCTTGGATTCGCATCGGCATCGTTGAATCGAATAAGAATATCATGAGTATACAGCAATGGCTGGCAGTATTGATAACACAATCAATAATGATCATAGCTACTGATCATAGCTCATGATCAATAATGATAGTAGCCAATGATACGAGCTAACGTCATCATTGATGATCTTGGCTTCCATGACCGCTTCAGGCCACCTTCTGGTCCTGGCAGTTCTTTTGGAAGGCCCAAACGTAGTAGACGCCCAGGATTGCTCCGGTGATGTTCGCC
>VSDK01025029.1:62558-92558 GCA_009767595.1 Symbiodinium kawagutii
TCTTCCGACATGTGAACGCAACGATGGTGTCCAAATCATTCCGTATCGCACAAGATCGCCCACACAGGATGACTAGGTGAACATCTGAAAGTCGAACTGCTGCTGGATCGAACACATATCAAGAGCCGAGTGAATAATTAAAAAGGTTTTGATCACACATACACACACACAAACCAAAAAATCCACACACTCATCTGCGTGCTGCGCCCAAATGGTTGATCGTCTATGCTCACAACTGCCGAGCGCACAGTTTGGCACACTGTGTGCGCTTGGACATCGTATGACATCGTAAAGTCTGGCATACAACGTACGTGAGGCACAAATATAGGATGATATAGGAAGCTTGGGAGTGGAGGTCCGAACGGTGTCAACCGCAACTACCACAAGCTTGGAAAGTTGGCACTTGGCAACCCCTGCCCTACTTGGTGGATCCGCAGAATCAGAACTCCCAATGTTGCAATACTCGTGTATCTGGTTGGTGGCGATAACCTGCCCCGAAAATACGAACTAATCAACAAGGGTCAACTAGGAAATGATCTCCAGCGATAGTTGACAAGCAAAAATGACAGAACCCACCAACCAAAGGTATGTACATGTGTATGTGCTTGCGCTTCTAATGCCATGTTTCCCAGGGGTGAAGCCCAACATACACCAGCACCGCACAATCACAACCCTGAACATGCACCAGCTCGCGTGGCAAACACCATCACCGAGGCACACGAGGAAGCCACTTTTGCCAGTCATGCAGTAAGCGAAGTTGCCATAGAACACCCTGAGTGAAGAAAAAGGGCTGGTAGTGGAACAGACAGCTGCCAATACAAACGCGAATTCAACAACACGACACTAAGCTTGCAAATACTATTGATAGTGGGGATAGAAGACAAATGATAGTGGTCAACCACTGTTGAAACAACAAATAGCAATGGCTGACAGTGGTTTATCGTGGACGCCCAGGTGAAAAAGGGTCCACCCATTACCAATTTTGCAAATTGTCAACCGATAAAGGGATTTTTGATCCAATATATGTGCCGTAGTAACGGTAAATGAGCCAATACACTGTCACTTTCACGCCCTACCAAACATTACTATAACCATTACTCACAAGTTGGTTATGATGATCATTTATCGATGGTTGGTACATATTCATTCAATCTTATCAACCACAAATGGCTGCTCTTATTTCCTCCTTCTACTAAATATACCTACAACAACACCTGCTGCTGCTCCTCCCACTCCGCTATTGTTGGTTCGATTCTGTACAATTATGTATAATTAACAAACCATGATTGAGCCTTCAAAAAAGGGATCGGTCATGATTGATCACCATCCCCTATACAAACTTTATTCATGCTGTATTGAGCAGTTGATGTTTCACCAAGCCCATCCTCTGATCCCAAGTGGCCACTGGGCACCGCTGTAGAGGATGCTCATCAGTGGTGCAGAATCCGCTTCGCCCGTGTCACCCAACTTGTGAAACTGCTGCACCTGCACGGAGCGGTTCGGGTGCGCAAGCGAGCTGGTTGAACGATGGGCGAGCTGGAGGGTCAACGACCATAAGTGCTTGTTTATGAATGGGTTTATGGATGGGTTTATGAATGGGTTTAATGAATCGGTTTATGAATGGTTCTTCCGCTAGAAATGTTTCTTTGCGGCTGCTTTGACAAAGGCCCGTAGCAAGGATTCCCCCAGATCAACAAAGCCGAGGTGACTATTGACTATGATCATGAAGCAACTGCCACTGTGGATGATATTGGATCTCCCCAAGACTTTCAGAGGCAAACTCTGGAATGGAAGCAGTTGAGATCAACTTCTGGTGGATTTGCAAGTTGAAAGTAGTTCTTATGGCCTCCCCAAAGACTTCATGGTATACCCATTCATAGTTGACTGCGATATCAGATTGATAGTTACAACCATCAGTTGATCTATCCAGAGCCATACCCACCTATATCAGGTATTTTCATATATCCATGCTTGTATAGCATTTGGTGAACGAACCCTCCCGGTAGCTCCTGGCCTCGCTCTCTGCCAACCGCAGCCAGTTATACCATGTTATACCGCCCATTGATCCATGATAGCCCTACCCATCTTCGCCCTTGATTGTTCCTTCCAATGCCACCCTCGCAAACCAACCAGATCTTGATGGGTACAAACCACCGTCAGCCAGGGGTGCCCGTTCACCACCATCAACCCCAACAGGTTACCGTTGCCCGACCCCCACGTCCAGGCCTGTGGAAATGGTGACACATGGCACGCCACGTTGCCTCAACCGGGTGCTGAAAGGTACGCATGGTTAAGAAATTAATTGAAGATCTATACCAACAACCTTGAAGGTTGAAGTTCTGAAGAACTTGTACATAAATTGTCGATCGTAAGTACTTGATGATTCAAAATGCTGCATTGGTGGCCAACAATGGCTAGTTGAGGATTTATGATGCCAAATGAATGGTCAACAATGGCCAATTGATGATCCATGAAGCCGAATTAATGGTCAACTACCATTGAATGAGGCATGGTACTGAATGAATGGTCACGAATGGCCAATAACGATTCTGATTCATGATGCTGAATTAATCGCAAACATTGATCAATCATGGTAATGTTTGACAATGATTTATCGTGTTCACAACTCCCCCAAAAAAAGGTCCTATCCAACGAAAAGTGGCTTTGCACCATGTTTCAGGTCCAATGTTTTACTGTCAACCGACCAAATGCAATCTCTTCACGTGCGAGTGTTTCACAGATGGTGTACATGTGCATACGCCGCAAAAGGCTTGGTGTCTCAGCAAAACAAGGGTCAATCTACGGTTAGTCAATGATTACTTCATGGTGAATTGATCACTAATCATTTGTTAGTTCCTGGTTAATGGTGAATCATTTGTTGGTTGAGCATCCCACCATTGTGAACCAACATGAACCGTGATCATTATGAACCACGATATGCAGTATAAACCAATGGTATGATAGGCATGATTGTGAACCATTTTTGTTCGCTATTGTCAACAATATTGTGAGCCAAGGGTAACTATGTATCAATCATGGCCGATATCCTGTATTAATGCACCATAGTGTTTGTTCATAATGGTTGATGATAAGGGTATCAACCATCGTTGAAAATTCCAATCATCATGACCATTCCTGGTTGTTATTTTGAATACCGCCATTTTTGTTGCACAAATGGTGCAGTGCCTTGAGCGCACCCTCGAATTGCAACCCATCTTCGCACGGTGACCGGGTACCAAACATCACCAGACGCACTCCTGGGTGTGCAGCGAGGGGCTCATCATGCAAAGCACCTTCACGATCAGGGCCAAACTAAAGGTGGCTGCCACCCGTGTGGTTGGCGACATCTTCTTGGAGGCCTGGGCTTGGCGAGCCATGAACTGTGGCGGGAGCACTGCCGAGTCGTAGAGGTTCATCCCCAGGGCCGTTGTAGTCGTTCATCCATTGGTGAGTTCGTGACCCCAAGCTACCATCGCCGTGACAGGACTCCAGTCTTCCGGACAGCCAATAAGCAACCAATGAGGAATTGATCCACAGCACCAGCAGCTTGTAAATGGCTTGGTTAAACATTGGTGAGATCGATAGATCATTGATGAATTTCAAAATGCGAGCATGGTTTCACACTCATTCAAAGTACACATCTATATAAATCATCGAGCCTCACAAAAAATAGCGGTTTCACCAAGTCCGGAAGAAGGCGTGGCTGCTATTCAAAAGATCAGAGACCTCGTTACAGCCTGCGCAACATTGATTTGGCTCTACACGTCACTCACCCTATTCACATGTGCTTGGTGACATCCGAAATCATCCGAAAAGTACAACAGATCTCAGGATCTCGATTTCTGAAAGCCACATATCAATCGTTGAAGTTACCAATGAAATCATCTCCATTTCTGAAAGCTATTGAATCCTTGAAATCGTTGCCACATCAATCCTTACACCAAGCAGCCGTCGCCGTTGCAGTGCCTTGCTGGTGCGACACCAGTGCCTCCAGGATTCCAGGTGGGTGACCTCACCTCAATGGCCTTCGTTGCTATTTGGATGTTCAGCTGAGGTGAGCTCCCTGGGATCTAGCCATGGTAATAAACCCGATAAGGTGGCTTATTACCTCCATAACCATGGCTACTAACAAAATACTGATTGGAATCATTTTCCCTATCATGTGATCTTGGAATTCAAGAATCAATATCGAACATCCTCCATTTCCAACCTACAAAGAAATTAGAAGGTATTCCACAAATATATATATATATAAATAAATATATATAAACATATATATATATATGTATATATACACATGTATATGTCTATAACTATAAATTGTCTCGCCCTGCTACTGGCGGATGTTTCTACAGTAAACCTGGGCAGTGCTGTAGCCGACGATTGTAATGATGGAGCTCCTGCCGTTGTTCCATGTGGTTCAACGGAGAACTTGGTTAGCTGTCAACGGTTCGATTGTTGAATATCAATCATCGTGTTACTTTTTTATTCAACAATTGTTGTATTCAACATTTCAATTGTTTAGTATTGTTTAGTATGAATCGAAGCAAGAATAACAATAAACCACTGAAGTAGTATTGGTCCAAATAATCAAAACAACAACACAGCACAAAATTGCAGGCAGCAAACAACAGATTGCCACAATCAACAACAGAAACAACTGCAACTCAGCAAAAGAAACAACATAAGCAAAAAAACACATGTATTAACAACGTCATCATCATCATCATCATCATCATCATCATCATCATCATCATCATCAACAAGAACAAGAACAACAGGCAATACCAACCTGCAAGGACAGTCAACAACAACCACAGTCACCACCACAAGTGTGACGGCATGAACAACCACGACAACAGTAGAAAGAAGAAATGACGGAACCCACAACAACAATTAGATACCATTAGCCCAAAGAACAAACAAACCAGCTGGTTGTGTGTTCTATACACCATCTTCTATTCTGTGCAATTAAGCACCTATACCTGGTTATCTCTATGTCTATTCCTCAGCTACAAACCATCATTCAACCAACGTTAACCAATCCAAACAACCAACGTTAACCAACCCAAACATTCACAAGCACAGCATGAGCACCTGCGGTGGCACTTCAGCACCGGCTACCAGCTGCGGTTGCGAAAGCGAAGCTGGGGGAGCAGCTGGCGGCTGTGCTGGGCTCCCCTCAGTGTAGCCGCAGTCAAGGCTAGTGTGCGAATGTACGGCAATGAGATTGATGTACATGTTTCGAATAAATGTGTTACCCATGTTCCTGCGTGTGTATATATGTAAACTTACAAATGTATATATTGACATATTTCTATATAACTACATATATACACCTGAATTTCGAAACACAAACTTAGCCACATAAATGATTTGCATGGCCCCACACGTATGCAGGGACATGTAAGTAGCCTTGGTTTTGAGGGGCTGATCAATGTCAATCGTTGCCTTGCTGCTGTTTTTGATGGCCCTAGCATGATTGAGATCCTGTTCCCAAGTTCAACCATAGCCAACTAATGAATGATGATATGATTCTAAAATGATTGATATTAATGAGGGTTCATAACCCATAATGATAGAGGATATGCCAGCTATGGATATGGGTTAGTATTAACAAACCAACAAATAAATAGTAGTTCAAATCCCAACCAAGGTACCCATAATGGTTATTTAGGGGATGTGAACAGCCAGGGGTACAGGGTACGCACAGCATTAACTTGGAAGCAATTCATTCATGTACAAAAATTGTCTGCTGCTGTTGCTGATGTCCTAATCTGGAGGTTGCACAGCGTCTGTTCTTGGTGAACTCATCAGTGGTGACTTTGAGTTCCATTGAGCCGCGAAAACCATTTGCATTCAAGTATCCATCAAACTACTAATGCAAAACAATTATCATCCAATTAAACATTAATAAGTACCAAGTCATCTGCTTAGCTATCCTTAATTCATGAATTGATCAGGCAACTGTCCAACTAATAATGCTTAACATTATATAAGTATCAACTAGGAGTTGCCTTGGGATTCATTGAAGAACAAATGCTAAGCCAAGTAATCCAATCTTTAATTCATCCCAAGGCACTGCTGGTGCAACCTGCTGTGGCGCCACTGCAGCTGGCACCGCCACCGGCACTGCCGCCGCTGGAGCAGGCGTAGTGGCTTTTTTTTTAGGCTTGCGCCTCATCTTGAGGAGTTGGGTACCTACAAATCATCCATTTATAGTACATTTGTAGTAACAAATCAACCGTTAATAGTAATTTATAGTGATAAACCATCCATTTATAGTCATATGACTTTGCCAAATCATCCATTTATAACAATAAACCAACCATTTTTTGGGGGTCCCTCTTTTGAGAAACCCCCATCGTGATTCGTGATGGAACGGTTTGGATCAATGATGCAGTAGTGATGGTTGATGATGGGTAAGTGATGGTCATTGATGGTTGAGGGTGCTTGATTAGTAATGAGTTTTGACAATGGTTCACAACGGCTACAACCGGCTGGTTGCATCAATTCAATACGTTTTGCCAGAACCAATCCTCAGCTACAGTAATTGTTGATGATGATTTAAGATGGCTGATAGTAGCCGAGAACGGTTGATGGTGGTTGACAATAGTGGAGAACGGCCAACAATGATCCAGTAGATATTGGTAAAGAAGGATGAAAATGTTGAAACAATTAGAGATAAGGATGATCATGGCGAATTCTTCCACCATTTTTTAGGGTTGATCGTGCAATTTCATTTTTCAAACTGGTTCAAATTGCTTGATCACGGCGAAACATGGGCGATACCATCAACAAAGCCACCAAGGATTGCCAAACTCCGAACGCGTGGGAATGGCAAACCACTAACTTTGGCAAACGACTAGTCCAGATTGCTGGGGCAAACTAACTTTTTCAACCACATGTTCCATTTCAAGCCACTATCTTTGGTAACCACTCATCCACTGATCCCACTTAGAAACCATTCGTAAACGATTCCCCCAACTTGTGATCCCCAAACGACAAACAACCGTTGGCCTGCACCGCTGGCGAAGCCACAGTCGCGACCTGTGGGTGACCCCATGCTGATTCAGTAAGGCAACGGCTCATCTGAATGGTAACATTGCTGAATCCCCATGTTTTGATCTCCACGTTGAATCACCATGTTTTGACGTTGCTACTGAATATCACTCCTCAATATCATGAAAAAAGTGGATTAAACATATTAGTTGAATTCTGTTGATGTTTGAATGATTATTCTTCGCATTGTTATCATTGTTTCTTGAGCTGATGGTAACTTGTGACTACTGCAATCCAGCTGTGAATAACATCAAGGCCCAGCTGGTCTTCTCTTGCAGGCGTCATCTGTGAAGTGGTTCCACTGATATCTGTACCGCAAAGTACCTCACTTCTCGCCTCGCTCAGTAGCTCCATGACTATGGAAAGGTTGCTATCACAGAAGTGCAACAAAAAAGAATCTCAATATTCAGTAGGTACCCAAAATATTTCAAGCTCACAAAATGGCTATGTGTTCAGGGCCCCTGGTACCCCTGGCTGTGAAAAAATCCAGGAAATGACCAGTCACCAGGCACCCTTGCTGGGATGTTCACCTACTCTGAGTGTAGTTGGTTGTGACCAGGACCCATATTCCATTCACAAGCCCTAAGCACCAATCGGATCCAGTGGGTAGCCTGGAAAGCATTTAGGAAGCTGCCAAATCAATCAACCACTGACGGGAAGATTGCCCCGAAGCTCATGGTCTACCGCCTTTTTCGGTTGACTCACTGAGTGTAGTCAACCCTGTTTCTGGCCATAAAAAAAAGCAGCGGAACAAGTTGGTAGCGGGTTAATGATAGATAGCGGTGGCTAATGATGGCTAAAGGTTGCTGGTTGGTGGTGGTTGATAGCGGCCTCATGAGGTAGACTCTCGAGCAGCTGCTGAGCCATAAACCAGCCAGTGGTAGCCTGCTCAACTGCTCAACTAATAATCACTTTCCAGATTTTTCTTATTTTGCGTGTGCTTCTCAAAAACGGGAACCTGAAAAATGGCTGGTTCATTACTAATACTAATGATGGTCAATCAAAGCGGATGATTGGAGGGTACCCTATTTTGAGAAAACACCATGTCATCCCTTGTTGCTTGCTATTTCCAATCATTCACTAGCGTGTACTGGTACCATTACAAGTTGGTGGTTCAAGTTGGTGGTTCCAAACATTCTGAAAAGTATGAGTGAGTCAACAAATCTTCCCAAAACATTGGGGAACATAGAAAATCATTGAAACCACCAACCAGCTGTTCTTGTTGGTTATCCATGGTTATCCCATGTTATCTCCTATACTTAACCACTACCAATCATCATAGTTAACCAGAGAAAATCCCAGGGGTTCTACCTATAAATAACGCGACAAACCCACGAAAACCATCGCACTTCCAACGGCCTCCGAAGCTTTCGCCGGAGGCTGCACTGCTGGTACTGCTGGCACTGCTGCCTTTGTGGGCCATGGTGGGTACAGAGGGATCACGGCTGGCAATGACTAAGACTGGCCAAGAGTGGTTGATACCAGCCAGATTTCAATGGTTGAAATTTGACATCGGTTGAATACTGGTGAATACATTAGTTACCGATTTTTTTCAACCGTGCTTGACTATTCTTGTTTGTTAACCACTCCTCACAATATCCTTCATGGGGATGTTAGTAATAAATGCATGGTCAGAAACCACAAACTGTCAATGCTGAGTGACACTAACAATAGAAGGGATATAACTCACAAGGACGACTTTTGGGCCTGTATGGGCCTGTACATAAATAAGTAACCGCCAGCCAAAATTGTGATCACTTTGGTAAGCAAGCGATCTCTTTGATACACCTGGAAAATGGAACACTCACAACCGGGCAGTGCGCCGTAAACCACAGGGACATGGTAATTTCAGTTTGTAAACCATTGTGGGTGTGGGTTTCACCTCATTTTAAAGAAACAAAACCATATGCAGATATGCAAAACAAAAGAGTTGGTCAACCAACAATTGCTTTAACTGCAGTGATAAGGCATACACCAGACCAGGAATCGGGATACTAAGAACCACTGGGAATTCGTGTTGAGCCGCTGGTCCAAGGACGGACTGATGTTCATCGTGTTTTTTTCTGCTCAATCCACCATCACTAGTAACTAGTAACCAAGGTTGGTCACAGTAATACCAGTAGTCAGGCGATTGTAATCATCCATTGCCAACCAAGCCTAACCAACTAACCTTGGTCTCATCATCAAATCTAATCACCTGTTCGATCACCCGAAACCGACCTAGGTCTTGGTGTCCCAAGGGGTGCCACCATAGCACCACCCCTGGCGGCCCGCCTGCGAAGGCACAGCTTCTGAAGCTGCCTCGGCAGGGATGGGCCAAGCAGCTGATGCTTCAAAGGGATAGCCCCTGGCTCCTGGCCTCGCCTCCCACCAGCCAGTAATGATGGTTATTTCGTTAAGAATGCTTTGTTGATGGTTGATGATTCACCACTTGTCAATCGATGACGCAAGGGGCGAGTTCGAGTACGTAGTCAGCGCACCGCAAGTCGGAACATCGCGTTGACTTCATGTTCGACTCTTGTGAGTCGACTGACGGCTCTACATGTACTTAAAACAGGCTCAAACACGTTGTTCATGTTGACCGCTGGTTTAGGATACCTTTAGACATGTTTGAACATGTTGAGCGCCGGTTGTTCAGGATACCTTGGGACATATGTTTGAACAACCAACGACTTGTTGTAGAAAGCTACTGACATGGCTCAGCACCGCACCGCTGGCTTCACAGGCGCTTGCCTCAGAAACGGCAGCCACTCGTTGTGAAGACATTAACCATGGCTTATGAAGGGAAAATTGGTGGTTAAGAGTTAAACGTAGTTAATAATGGGGGATGATACCAACAATACTGGTCAAACAACCATGGTTCATGATGGAAACGTTGTGGTTTTGAGTAGTTGATAATAGGGGAGAATGCTAAGGATAATGGTTAAACAACTATATGTGGGTTTGTCAATAGCTATGGTTTATGATGGTAAAATAGCCACTAGATGCCCAATGAAATAGTTGGTGGAAAACCTTTGCATCAGATCTAGTTTCATGGGTTTTTCCATAGCCATGGTGGTACCTATGTACCATCCAAGTGTATAACCATTCGTACTAGGGAAACCGCCAGTGACAATGGATCCACCGTGGACGAGTAGTTCAAACCCACCTTCCCGGTGACATGTTTGACACTTGCTATGCTGCTGAGGGTCATTGAGTCCCAAACAGGATTCATGAAATGACGCTTAATCCAACTCTTGACACCTTGGATGACTATCCCCGGTGGTTTTGCTGACCACAAATGACCCCGTTCGATTGAGCATTAGCACATAACATTCTTAACCCAGTTGGTCACAAGTAGCAAAGCATCATAGGAACATGTTGGAACTATACGTAGTTCCCATGTCGGATGTTTTTCAAAATAGGGGACCCCCAAATCATCCAGTTTATCGACCATTTATAGTAACAAACCAACCATCATAGTTTGGGTATACAAAAAAATATATATATATATATATACATATATCCCTAGTATTGCTTATTATCCCCTTGTCATTGTTAAACCATCCATTTTGAGGCTACTCCGGTGTCGAAACCACCCGTGATGTACTCCCCAACGGTGGTTCCTGGCTGCAGCTGAGTTGCAAAAATGATGCGCCATGAAGTTTCTCATGGAGCTCTGGCAACGCCTCGGAATCAGCGCGTGAAGCTTCCGAGTACGACAAATTCGCCCGGCGAACGGTGGCCAAACTCCAAGGAACTCAAGGTTTATCCATGGTTTATCCATGATTTTTCCATGGTTAAAGAATGGTTCCATCAGTACTCAATGAAACTTCTTTTCCATGATTTATCCATGGTATCAAGAGTAAAGACTTCATTTACCGTTAAAATGGTTTATCCATGATTTGTCCACGGCGTATCGATGGTTTATCATTTACCCTTGCAAAGTCCATTGATCAAGAATAAGGAGTTCTCCAAAATGAGCATCATTCATTTTTCTAGAGTGGAGTCCTTTCCCCAACAACAACAACAACAACAACAACAACAACAACAACAACAACAACAACAACAGCAACCCCTTCTTTCATTATATAGTGGATTGCTGGAGAAACATCACAACACCGTGGCCTTACGCGTATCACTTTTTCTACATTTGTAATATGGATGTTTCTCAAAATAAAGGACCCCTAAATATGAGTCATTTAGAGCAACAATCCAACCATTTTCGGGGTCCCTTACTTTAAGAACCCCGTATGATTCTCTAGAAACAACAATTGGAAGCACCGATCTGGGGTATGGTTGAACAAGTCGTGGCACCCTGTTCATCTCAGCAGAAGGTGTGCAGCACCAACCACACACCTTTCTGGTCACCAGTGATTGGATGTAATGCCATGGCGTCTGAACACGTTGTCGTGTCCAAGACATCACTCTCTAGGCACTGAACAAGGTATCAAACAAAATGCTCAGGCCATCAATATCATAACCATTGCTTGGACGACCCAAATTCATTTCTATGTTCATTTTTGTTTACTGGAATGCGCTCCGCGACTGCTCTAGACTCACGCATGGGTGACATGGCAATCCTAGCAACCAGCTGAAGAGATTGAACAAATATGGCTGCTGATCCATTGGTTGCCCAGCATCTACTGCAGCTCTACCCAGCAATTTCATAAGTGATATTATATGGTAGTGAAAATTGCGATGCTTCCGTGCACATACGATTATGGGTCAAAACCCTGTACCCCTGGTTCCAGCTTACAGCATAATGAGGCAACCAAACAACCATTGACAGTAGTACCAACCATTTGGCAAAATAGAAATGTCCATCAAACCACCAACTAGCGGTTAATCTACACAATCATACCGCTTAACCAACTCTTAACCAGCTCTTAACCAACTACCCCCACTATTAACCACTATTCACCACGATTGATCCATTGTGATCTGGAGAATTGGTGTTCACTCCATCCCCCACTATTAATCTATAAATCACAATTCACGACTATTAACCAACTAACACCATCTATTTGCTGTCACTAACCACTCTTCACCAACTATTTGAGAGCTGGAGAAACACCAACTGCACCCGCTTGGCAGCGAAAACCGCAGCAGATCTCTTGCCGAGCAGCAAAGCGCACGAAGGGCAAAGTGGCCACCAGCTCCGTTGAACCTTGGAGAGGCGGATCCGTCCTCCTGGTGGCTCCATGGTTAGGCGACGCGCACAGGGTGGGGTGTTCTTATGGTGGGTAAGCCATCGAAAAATGATATCGTTCCAATATGCAGATATTTAATAGTGATAATTCTAATATTTTGGATTTTGAAGATGATTCTAATCACTAAAATTTATAGGAATTCTTGATTATGAAACTGTTTAGGTAGTAAATGCGGGTAATATGCTTGGTACCCAACCATATTTCGGTTAATTTCATTCGATTTCCAACACCTCCCAGCTTTCGGGGGCCAAATTGGACAGGCTGGCGTGGTTCCAGCTGGCAAAGCTTTCGGTTTCATGTCATCCAGTCTGGCTTTGAATGACTCTCAAGCAACATGCAAAATCAAACCTCAGAATCCAGGACCAATACTCCTAGGGATGCAAATTGAACGATTAAAACCCATCTACAAGAAGTGAATCGAGATCGTTGTTACTATCTTGGATCAAGTGAGTGTCCCGCTACTCAAAACCCATTCTGTTGCTAAGCACAAGACTTTCCACTTCGAGCAAAGCACTTTCACAGACGGTCAGGATGGCAGCAAGAAAAACACTCAGCCTGGCTGGTACGGTAAGAAAGAAGAACACAAGGTGTTGCATGGCAGTGGATATCAATCATGAAAAAAATGCTCCTTTCTCAACATGACACTCATAGCTGGTCATAGCCACTAAAACTTGATCAAGCCAGTGGATGTGTTTGTGTTCCACATGTACTGAAAGGATCTCATGTTGCTATCAATCTGAGGAGTCTTGAACCTTGACAAACATGATGCACACCTTGGTGTCCTGGTATCACTTTGCTTTCACATCCAAGGGCCCCTGAAACACCGTATAATATACATCCATATACTACTTGGTTAGGCTGAGAGCTGCACATTCGACTCATCACAGCCTCGAAGAATGGCTAAAGCCAGGGCGATCTATGCCACAGTTGGGGATAGCTGACGATGTGGGAGAAAAAACTCATTGCCAGCACTACTGGGAACGGTTGGGTCTTGGGTCGGGCTTGTCAAAGCTGAGTACCGGGGACTGTGCTTTCGGTGACGACCTGTGGCTTCACCAAATTTTAAGCAGCTAAGGGCAGCCGTAATCCGGGTGTGCAGTAACAATGCCAAGCCAGCATCAATCCCTTCTCCTTATCATTTAACTGCCCCATGGGCAATGAATCAAGATTTAAGGTCAAGTGTGCTGTATATAGATTCCCTACCTTCACCAGGTTTTTGGGGGAGGGTTTAGTGATAAGAGATTACCACACGCTGAAGATGCCTCTGCCACTGAGCGATCCAGCTGCCCCGGCGATCGATTCTTCGAAGACTCTTCCCCAACCAATTCAGCTTGTCGCACGGGGATATACTGGTTTGAAAAAACAACATCTCAACAACACCAATGTAATGACAACAGTAGCAGCAACAGCAGCAGCAGCAGCAACGACGACGACGACGACGACGACACCCTGCTGGGCAGCAGACCTGCACATGGACTGATTGTCAAAGCAGCGCCGGGATCGAAACGCAACAAAAAGTGCTGCGTTTCTTTCAGGAACCTCGGTGCGATCAGGCAAGCCAGACAACTTGTTCAACAGTGATACATGCTTCCACGGTATACTGCCGTTCGTGTGTTCCACAGCCAAATGCTGTAATAGTTGGCAAGGCACCCAAACAAACCGACCCTACAAACCAAAACTCTGCTGATACTCACTCAAGGTAGCAAATCTGATACATCCTGAGAACATGGACAACCAACAAACATGCCAAATCTTCCAGAGAGGCATCAAAATGAAATTCCAGCACGGTGCATGAACTCATCTACTAGGGATATAGTGATGACATTGATCAATACAAAGCCAGGACGCTTTGAGGCATGAATTTAACACCCGGGCTGTCGTGCAAATTTGGCTTTTTCGCCCTAATTTCATAAAATGTCCCTCTTTGTGGTCCTCTTGATTATTCTTGATTTCCTTAACTTAATGACTTCATCCCAAATATCGACTCCCTTGGGGGTGTACACCAGAACCGAGAGGGGCTTGAAAGTGGACAGATTCAAATATGTACCATAGACGTTGGAGGCTGAGCAACATCACTTCAAATGATTTACAATGATTGTCACATGTTCACTGCACATGCGAATAGATGCACAAGAACCATCCTGGTTGCTGGGACGCACGAAGTTGCAACGTGCCGGCGCCACTCGTATGTATGTCCAGTCTCACCAGCACATCCAACACATTCAACAGTCCAAGAGAAGAAATCCTCTCCAAGAAACTTCGTTGTGGCTGATTCAGCGAGGGGCCTGACGTGGCAGGCCCAGCAAAATTCTCATGACGAAGATCTTGCGTCAAATCTCAACAGGAACCGCGATTTGTGCGTTTCTCAAAATAGGGGCACCCCTAATCTATCCCAATAAGAGCACAAATCACGGTTCCTGTTGGGATTAATAAGAGTAAACAAAACAATCCTTTCCAATATGAAGCATTAATGAGAGTAAACAAAGCATTTTTGCGGCTTCCCCATTTGAAGAAACACCCAAATTGTCACACCAAGATATGGTGGTTTCTCAAAATAGGGAACCCCAAAAAGGGCTGGTTTATTACTAGAAATGGTTAATATTGGATGATAATGGAAGGTCCCCTGTTTTGAGAAACCCCCATATAGAATAGAATGATTCGCCTGCTTGCATGTTGCTCTACGATGTCCTGAGTAGCTGTAGGACGTGTCCAAGTTGCTGGGGCCCCAAAACTGGTCCTGTGAGGTTTGCCCATGTCTACTAGTTGGTGGTTTCAATCCCTATGAAACATATTAGTACCACAACCATTTGTTAATGATTACTAGGAAAAATAGACAATGTTTGAAACCACCAAGCAGTTTACCTTGGGTTAGTCGCTTGTGACCGGTACATACATTCGGTGGTCAGGACAGCTCTGGTTCCAATCTTCACATGTGTTTTTGGCATCGGACAATGGGCCAAGGTGCTCCGGGTCAAGAGGGGTGTCAACCCATCATCATGATGAAGGAAACATTGTACACAAGCATGTGCAAGTGTGCGTGACTATGAAAAGCGCACAATAAATAAAGCGAATTATTGGAGTATGATCGAACTTGTGGCCCCGCTTGATTGATCGGGTACTCGAAACAGCTGAATATGCAGTGATTGACACTCTCAACAAACATAATGTCAATTGAACAACCACTAGTCATTCACCAAACTCCAGTAATCAACAATGAATAGCCCCTTCAGCATACGTCATGAGCAACTATCAAACATCGTTATAAGCATTTTAGCATTTACTAACCATTTCCAACCATCATTATTGACAATCCACGTACATAAACAACCAGCCAGAATCCATGAGCCATGAGCCACCACGAGCCAAGCAAATATGATCATTATCGATCCAGCCGCTTTCCCCGCCGGCCTCCGTCAATCGGGAGCAGCCACCCCGCGCTTGAGCAATTGTGGTTGTGGTGGCATGAAATAGGTCAACGGAAACGATCGCATCAACCATCAAACAGCGAACGATGGTTCATGGTTGGTTAGTGATTGGTTAATGGTTGTTGATGTAGGACGATGAATGATGGGTAGTGACGGCTGATGATGGCCAATAATGGTATTAAATTCTATAATTACATGATATGACTTTTGTGTGCTAGCTGGTACTTGCACGATAAATTGATTATCGTTCAACATTGTTCAACCATATTTACTTAAAACAAATGCTTGTCTATCTAGGGTGAATTTGATGGATGATGGTTAATCTATGGTCAAACTACAGCCAGTGATGGCATTCGATGCTTGCTACTGATATTGATGACCAATACAGGGTATTCTGGTCGATCCAAACCAGCAAACCGACACTACTTATTCCTAGCTGATAAATTCCAGTTAAATAGCAGGGGATTGTGAACGTGCTGGGTGTCCCATTGATAGGTCCAAGCACTGACAGCCGAGGGCGTAGAGACCAACCAGTGACTTGAATGGCATGTTGAAATATGCTGGTAATGGGGATTACCAGGATGATCCATCGATATCATCATTGAGTGAACATGAGAAATCATCTCTGGAATCGGAAACCTGGATTCTTGGTTGAGAAGCCATTTGCGATCATGTACTGTAAGTCACAGATCCTATGAACCAGAATACACGCATATTTGGAATATCAACACCGCAAATCCGCCAGAACAGCAGGGCTTGGTGTGCAAACCTGCTAGATCCTGCTGGTCTTATCGGTGTTCCCGTTATTATCTGATTATCTTTTGTGATATTCATCAAAAGTGACCAGCAAATCAGCAAATTGCTTGCTGTGCGACTGCAATCCCAGCTACAGTCAAGGCTGAAGTCTGGTTGGTTTGGTGTGGGAAATCGCCTGAATCTACAGCAGATGCTGCAATGCTCTTCCCCCATCGCCCTTGCTGGAAGACACGCGCCAGCATCCTGGATGTGAACTGTGGTCAAACCAAAAGCTTAAGTCAAAATGCTCAGATTCAAGTTCTGGGAAGGTAAAATGTTCTTAACATTCGTTGGGTAATGTGAAACGAAACCATACCTAATCAACCGTGATCAACCTGCTGGAATGGGTCTTTGTTGTTGGGTGTTGTCAATCTAAAACGCAACTGAGTGTTGAACAGTAGTACCCTAGCGACCTCCAGTTTTTCAACCAGGAGTTCATTGATAGGGCAAGCAGTACAAATCTGAACCATGATGAACCTTCAGATGCTCTTGGAGATCTCCCATGATGGCCTCTTGTGGATCAACAATGGTTCCAACTTGTGGTCACATTAGTATGTACATTAGTCACATTAGTCACATTAGTCACATTAGTCACATGATCAATAATCACATTAGTCACATCCGAATTGTTTTTGTTTGAGGAGATTAACATAAGTATGATTGGTAATCTAGTCTATCCATGTCTGACATCTCCGAGATAGTAGTGGGGGGTTCAGCATCTGTTGCTACCCCCGCATCTTCACGTACCAAGCCAGCATTCATTTTGTAACGAATCATGCAACGGAGGAAGCTTCCCCTCTTTCAGGGCTCAAGATTTCTAAGCCCGCTAAGCGAGGGAAGCGAATTAGGTCATGCCATCAAATGTACAGTTGTTGGCCCTCCAAGTGGAACCACGATAACACTGAGCTTGGAGATCAGTTGAAGGAATAATCAACACATGTATCGAACTACACTACACCGCACTTCAATTATTTTTATCAAGAACAGGTGTCTCACCAGGTGGTGGTTTCTCGAAATTGGGAACCCCAAAAATGGATGGTTTAGTGCTATCAATGGTCATCCATGGTCAATATATTGGATGATTTGGAGGGTCCCCTATATTGAGAAACCACTTTAGAGGTCTCCCATGGTTGTTGTATCCTTGATACTTTGACTCATACTTTTACTCTCTTCATATAATTGTATATATCAACTTAAACGCTTACCATCACCTCTACCTGACCTATGTCTCTATAGTTCTCTGGTTATTCGCAACCTTGCCTTGTTCACCTGCAATATCCATCAGATCATACGCCACAAACATCTTCAGCGTCCCATGCTCGTGATCAGGTTCAAGGAGAAACCCGCCGCTCGGTCCCACTTGTGGGGCTGGGGCCAGCCATGGTCACCCCCTCGGCGTTACCAACAAAATGATGGGGACAACTCACCAGCACAAATGACGGGAATCGGTGGAGGAAACAAGACATGCTTGGTGCTTTCGGGTGTTGGAACGTATTCCAATCACTAGACATCCAATGACCATCGATATCCAAACACAGGAATCAATGATCCCTTCATTGCTTCAATACTTACGTTCATTCGTCATATCGCAGTGCTTTGATTGCCAACTAAACGTAGTGCTGCTTGTATCCCCATGGTTTGTGAACTACATCGGAATTATTTACTGTCAAACTTGGTAAGATCCCGTTGATCTCCTTGTTTGACAAAAAACGGACGGTTGCTTTTCCATTCTTTGTTGGTTTTCCCACCATGTGTTGTTTTTTTTCCCCAACCATTTTGGGGGTTTCTTGAAATAGGGAACCCCCAAAATGGTTGGTTTCTTACTGTAAATGACCAATGATTCTGATGATTTAGAGGATCCCTCATTTGAACAAACACCATTTGCTGCTTGTTTCGTCCTTGTTTGATGCTTGTTTCCCCATTCTTGGTTGGTGATCTCTCCTTTTTAGGCGAAGCGCGAGCGCGCGTGCAGCAAGCCGAAGCACGCCAAGGTTCTCAAACATAAGCCTTGAGCTACTGTCGTCGTCATCATCATCATGATGATGATGATCATCATCAATTCATTAGTTACTTAATCAATTAATTGATTCCAATAGATACAATTTATTCACCAGCACCACTACTTTCCAACAACAACTGCTACCATTCACTTGGCCATTGCCATAGCCATGCTTCCAAGCTCAGCTTAGGCTCCGCTACACCGACGAAGTCCTGAAGGACTCGCAAATATCAAGAAGTCCGCTACTTGGATGCTGATCCATAACGGAGAATGAGGGCGAATTATTTACTATATGATGGTGAAATATAAATCTATATATTTACAATATGATGAATGACTGGTAAAAAAAAGGGGTTCTTACTTCATGACGGTGAATTCTTATAACATATATGATGGTGAATCAATTTATTTTGCGGACAATCACTATATATAGCAATGACGAAGAAAAATGATGGTGACGGTGGTAAGTGAAGACATGATGTGGTCAAAACGCCGTCCCCTACAGTGGTCCAGCTGCCTTGGGAAGTCGACGATGGTCATTGTGACGATGTGGTTTGGGGGGAAATCCCATTTCTGGATAGCACATCGTTGTAGATATAGATGTGGTTTGGGATGATGTAGATTTCTGAATCAAATGCACTTCTCCACATCATCCAGCATCATCCCATATCTTGCTCTGCACACCTTATGTCACTGTGCAAGCCAAATGATACAGTACTACTCAGTACATGTTGGTCCAAAGCTGTCGTGTGCGCCTAAAAGTGCTTCTGTTCCTTACTAAGAGAGTTGTCGTTGGACGGCGACTGCGGGTGTGGTCATTTTGCTTTCTTGCAGCCTTACGAACTCCAAAGAACAGCCCTTTACCTTTGATAGAGGCCTTCTGAAGGCTACTGCTGGTGGGGGTATGGGGCTGCTGTATCATTCCAAGACCTGACATATCAGCAAAGATCAAACAAAATTCCCAAGATAAACACCAACTTAGTCCAATCTCTGGGGATATCCACGTACACCAAACACCCAGGCAGGAAAATCACCAGTACTCCAGCCAGAAGGAAGAAACACCACATCTGCACAGCCAAGCTGCATCCAGTTGGTCTATCCATCGATTAGTTCAAAGGTCAACAGCTGCTGGTGCTGCTTCACATCCCACCAGCTACCCCAAGCCCACCGGCCTGGCTCCTTGGGAGCCTGGCTCAGCAAGAGAAATGCGCAGGGACCAGTCATAGTGACGCGACACAGGCGCACCTATTGCAAGATGTCGGGGTTCAGGAAGCTGCAGCACCTTTGCTGCAGAGACTGAAAGGAGGAACCATGGCCACACCAGTTGTAAGTAGGCAAACCAACAGGCTGCAGTGATGGCAATCAATGATAGAAGTATAGCTTGTTGCAGGGCGAAGCTTAAGCAACGAATCTAAGTGGGGGCAGCACTTTGCAGGATGCACGCAGCCCAATATCCTGCGATTCTGTTCATCACCAGCAGCAAAAGTTTCATCAGCAGCATCTTGTGATATTCCAAGGGTGAGATCTATTGAGATCTACTATTCACAACCATTCACCATTAATTACTAACCACGAGTCAGCCTAAAGGTTTTTCCCCAGGGCTTGTCATCCAAACGTGAATCATCCATAAATCATTCAAACATTGACCATCAACACCCATCAACTGGGACCGAACACAAATAACCATCATTATTAACCATCATGATCATGAACCAACCAGAAATCAACCATTCATCCACATTGATTGGGCTGTCAATCAATGTTAATTCTCAGGCTACCAGCGAACCAGAGCCAGCTCGTGAGATCATTGATTCATGAACGAATTCCTGTAACCCAGAAATCACCATTAATTGGTTCATCAAACATCATTGCTAGCCATTAGTTGACCAGAAATCATGATCATGGATTTCATCCATTGATCATCCATTGATTCATCCATTAATCATGATCAATCATCCATGCAAGAAACCATTAATCATGATCAATCCATCCATGATCATGATGAATCAGAATCCATTAATGATGATCAATCATCCATTTATGGTGGATTCATCCATTGATCGTCCCCCCGCAACAAAAAGATCACTTGCCGCATCGTTCGTTTGGGCCCGCAACTCGAGCAGATCCTCTGCAGAGGGTCGGAAGGCCGGATCCTGGGCACCGGGTGGCTTAAATGGTGGCTTTGGCGGTGGAATGGTGGTGGCTTTAATGGTGGTTTAACGGTGGCTTTAACGGTGGTTTAATGGCGGTTTGATGGTGCTTGCACGACTTAAAATGATGGCTACTGAAGATCTATCATGATAAAAGAGTGTTGAAAAGTGATCATGTGATATGCGAAGCCAACATCAGTACGAATCTTTCCAACAGTAGGATATGCACCTAATTTGCAGGTTTGGTTGACGGAATGGGAAGGCTGCACCAAGTAACTGGCTACTCATGGGGGGTACCTTTGCTTCATTCATGCACATCTTCAAATGCAAATGGGAACTGGCATAAATGATATTCATTGATATTCCCATATCACCAAGTTGATTCACATTAATCCTTTTCGAAGTTGCGAGATACTACTCATCATCAATAGCATATACAATTAATTCAAGGTATGTTCACCTATATTTACCTACATCTATACCTTAACCATCAACATAACCTAAATGCAGGTATACCATGCATGGCTGGTATAGCTTGTGAGGTTTACCACCAACGATCAGAGCCATCACACCTTTGAGCACCGCGGTGCTAACTACAGGGTCACCCTGGGGCCGTGGGGCGCCGCGGGCGCCAGGTTAGTAACCAGTGTCGTGTCGTGGTGAGATGGCCGATCAACGCTGAAGAAACCCTGGATGAAAGAACCAGAGTTCTTCAATGAAGAATTAGGTGTATTCAAATAGTTCATACCTGTATTTTTTGATAATTCACCTGATTATGGGATGATTGGTTATTCAAATGCTAACTAGGTGAATTATCCAAATGGTTATAATTGGTTATAATTCAGGTGAATTATAATACTTGGATGATTAATCTGTGCTGGTGAAGCAATGGTTGTTATCCAAATGGTTAACCAGTGACCATTGGAGAATTAACAGATTATTAATAACTGACCAAATGAACAATGAATAAGCACTGATATATGTAGAACTATCCAGCATGTAACCAAATAAACAATGAACAAATTGATTGAGCAGCGTCCTTTTTTTGGGGTCAATCAATAATCCTCATCCCGATTGAACGACTCTCCAAGTGGGTGTGGCCAAAAGCATCCGCTTTAAATCAGCTGTCATATGCCGTCATATTCTTCTGGAAGCCTTAAAAAAAGTAAGGAGAAGTCATGATAAGTCTATTTCCTAGTAGCTTTTTCAACTTGCAGGACTTTACACATAGAAAAAACTGCTGAGATCCCGGCCAACACCAGCGCAGCCAAAAGGAATTGACCAAACTCCAACTGTGCGAAGCGCAAACCCGTGGACTCATGGGCCCCTTCTTCCGCATGGCTTTGTTCAGCGCCCATTCAACAGATTGTCACCTGCCAAAACGAATAAAAACCTCGATTGGGGTTCATGTTCTTTTCATGTATGATGGCTGGATAGGAAAGCAACATGTCTTGGTGGTGCCCGGGGTTACCACCTGTTCAGTCAGGGGTTCAGCTTCAAAACTGATCAGCAGCCAATCACAAGCAAGCCTTGATGAGTGTCCGTACAAATGATTCTTCATTACATTTGTGCCCCCTCCTCTCAAGTCAATTAATCAATGAACTGTACATCTGCACGGGGTTGCGTCTCTATTTCCATCAATCTCTACAACTACAAGTGCATATCCTTAATCATGCTTAAGTTCACAACTATGGTCAAGTACCCGTAATTAATGGTCATCAAAAAGGACAATCAAATTTGATCAAACAACTATGGTCCATAGTGATGTATCATGAACATTGGTGATTGCCCATAGTTCCATAGTACCCATAGTTTATGGGTTTATGGCTTGGGAACTATTTAGTAGTTTGTTAAAATGGGGGTACCCCAAAATCACCCAGTGATCATCTAAAATAAACTGTGGGGATGATGAGGGGGCCTTTTTTTTAGAAACACCAATTTTCTTATAAAGTTCCCTTCAGGGATCATCTAAAACAAACTTATTGGGAACTTGTATTATAAAGAAAATAAATCGCATGTTCAGAAACACCCCTGTTTGAAAGTTTACCAACACCCCTGTTCGAAAATACCCCTGTTTCAAATACAACTGTTTGTTTAGAAACACCCCTGATTGAAAGTTTATCAACACCCCTGTTAGACCACGTCACCAAGATTTTTGGGATCATCTATTTGCTTGGAAACACCCCTATTTGAAAGTACCCAAGTGCCCAAGTGCCCATGGGTACCACCCCTGTGCAAGTTCCCAAGTTCCAGGTTTTCACTTCGCGGTTTTCACGTTGATCAGCCAGGCCATGCACGCCTTGGCAGAGTCCTGCCAGTGTTGGCCCAGAATCTGCTCCAAGCCCCAGCGTTTGGGCCTGCCAATCGGCGAATCCGGCGTTGCAGATCTGCGAGGGTTGGTGAGTGGTGGTTAATAAAGATGGTTTTTAATGGTCAGCGCAATTAGCAGTTTTTGGCTAAGAATGGTCGTGAATGGTTGGATTGTGGTGGTTTATGAGTCGCTAATTGTTGTTGAATAAGAGCTATGATGGTTGATGATGAATATGTAATGTAGTGGTTATTCGTGGTCAACCACGTGATGGTGGTTGGTTAATCTTCCTCCTGGATGAGTGGTTGGTAATGGCTTGCAATGATTGACCACGATAGCTCTTCCCGAGCTGAACGCAGGTTGGGTGACCTTTCCGGGATTCTTTCCCCAAGCTGATCGCAAGATTTTGAACCGATTGGGGGAGGAACCACCACTCAGAGTAATGGTTCATCAGTGGCTTTTCACGGTGAACAACTGCTACATCACGATCAAAAATGGTTCGCATTGGTTGACTACAACGGTTCATGATGGTTGAGCATTGCTAGTGATGGTTGTAGTGTAATTATACTTGATAAGGGTCAATAGTGGCTAATAACCTTTCGTAATGGTGAATAACGAATAATCATAGTGAATAATCACAACAATGTTCACTGTCATCTAATAGTTTCGTCCATACCTTTGATTCACCGTAAATTAACAATGGTTAATCCTGCCTAATGGCAGATAAGCATGGTTTGTAGTGGTTAATCAAGGAATGACTAACAATGGCCGATCATGGCTCATGTAAGGCGAATTCATGGTAATTAATCGCAAATATGAATGAATCACGGACAGTTTTTGGTCAAGAATGGTCAATCATTGTTGTCAATTGATTGTTCAAGGACGAGAGCAGCAAGCAACAACAGCGGCTAACAGTTGTTGTTCCGAGAACTATGGCAAATAAAGGGGGCTGACAACCAACAACATTTCATGCGTGCATCAACCTGGGGTTTGATGAGCTTGGGCAAAGAAAGTCCATGCTTGCTACCTCCATGGTTGACGCACAACATTGGCATGCCAAATGAACGTCCAAAGGAACCGTAGATCACTCACGTGCATCAGACCTTTCTTCAAAGCTATGGCGCAACAAGGACATCTACTCGTGCCCTTTAGTTTTCAGGGTTTGCCTCCAAGGCAGATCTCGTGATGCTGCGATGTTGCTCAAACAGTGTCTCAGTGACATGGTCAACCCTAGATATGGCTGAAACCCTCAACAGCCACTAGGCCTGCTAAGGATTAATCCTCGGCGTTGGTTGTTTTCCAACTATTGAGCACCGTTGTTGCGTGTTGTCAATCATGAGTTTCAGTTGTTGGTTATTCCCAGTGTAAACCATTGGGGGTCAACCTTAACCATCATTGACCTTTCACTATCAACCAGCTTATTAGTGGTTGCTGTCTGAATTAAAGCCACCAGAATTAACCAACAAAACTATCAACTCTACCATGATCACCCACTATTGTTGGTTCTCTCGAAAAATCATTATGAACCGATCCCAACAATTCACAAAGCAGCATACTACTAGTGGTTGTCATCGACAGCGTGGACCACGATGAACCAAGTCTTGTCCGGCATTAATCATCTTTAACCCTTTCTATCGAACAACCACTAATGAATGACAATCATTTAGCAATTCTTAACATTGATTAACCATTAGTAACATGAGTAATCATGGGTAATCAATGGCTAATGACTAAGCATTACTGTCCAATATCAATTGAAACCTTCCATTGAAACCTATATATGAATGATAAGATACTATCATTGGAATAGCGAGCGGCCGCTATACTGTCCAATGACGAAAACATTATCATCCAATACTCAAACATTACTGTCCAATGAACACCACCAGTAAATGAATCTATCATTGGAATAGCTTGGCCGCTATCAATCGTAATGATACTTTTGTTGATACTATCTGTTCATTATTGGTCAATGATATCATCAATGATAACCATACAGTCTGCTATCATTGAATGACCACCGTTAATGATTTCACAAATAAACATTACTATTCCAGTTCTGCTATCAATGATACTATACCCATTGATTATATCATCATTATATCATCAATGATAATATACCCATGATACTAATCATCGATGATATCATCCAATAGCACCATTCTCAACCGGCTGTGGGTCAAAACCCCGTACCCCTGGTTCCCCCCTCATTAACCATTGTTTTCCCTATAAGTTGTTGGTTGTTATCCCAAATTATTGGTTGATTGATATTGACCCATAGCCAAATAATTAATTGATATTAATATAGTTCATACCCTCCAATACCCACCGTTCTCAACCATTGAACCCACCATAGCGGCGGCACGCTGGAAACGCCACACCTCACCGCTTCCAAGTGTGCCACCGCACGGCGAAGTGGCCAATGCCGAGGCGCCTTGGAGCAACACAACAGGTTGCGTGGTGAAATCAACCGAAATGGTGGGTTTGTGACTATAAATTTTGGTAGGTTTATGTGGTGATCATAATATAAAGGTGCATAAATATATAGTTACTGTATATAACTATAAAGGTATATATATGTATATATATATATATATATAATGCTAAACTTTTTATGGTCTATATAGATATATAACTATAAAGGCAATGATTACTCACCAACTGGTGGTAGATTTATGTGTGATTTATATGGTGATGGTGATATATGGTAATTTAGATGGTGGTGATTACTGACCAAAAGGTCTGTGATGGCGAGATTTTGTTTCGGTGGTTTCTCAAGCCATAGGAAAGCCCAAAATGGATGTTTTTTTACTATAGAAAATAAGCTGGATGGTTTAGGGCTATCCCTATCTTGAGAAACACCTATATTGATGTTTAGAGGTATTGACAAATAAACTATCCATCTGATGGTATGCATATCTAAACCATATATAAGATTATAAGATAATATGTACATGAACCCCTATATATGTTGTTTCTGGACATCTAAAGATCATTTATACATTTATGTAGACTATTTATGTGGTGAAGAACAAATATACATTGTATATATACATATACCTCCAGTGTTTACCGTGTTGAAGGTCATTGATGACAATCAAATCCCATTAACACTATGATTCATAGATTACCATTTATGCAGTGGAAAAAAATACCTGTTTTTTTTTGAAGGTCAATTACCATCAACATCTATCATCTATTCACAAACGGATCCTAGACGTTTTCCCAGCTGAGCTTCCCCCACCGGGGTGTACAACTGCCGCACATCCAAAGGACTTCGTCGCAGCAGCGACCTGCAGCTGCATAGTGTGCCATCCAAAAACCCGTCATTGCGGTGTTTCTCAGTCGTCAGTTTGGGCACCAAATCGTCCAGTAGAAAGCATCCATTTTTTGGGCTCCAGTTTAGGGCTCCCCACTTCAGTTTCCTGAAAATGTCAAGAGTCAGTCTCCATTTTTTTCTCAGTCGTCAGTTTGGGCTCCCACGGGCTCCCCACTTTCGGAGACCCCCATTTTTAGTCGGCCAACCTGTCACCAGCTTCGAATCGAACGCTCAGCTGATGCTCCCGGACGGAGGCAAACCGTCGCGGAGGTTGCATAGCCCCAGAGCTTGTGCCATCACCACCTATACCACGGACGGCTCGCCGGGGTCGTCTTTTCAACCAAGCAGCAGGTCTGGGTACGTCATCATGTGGCAGGTCTTTGCGGTAGGTTTTTTTAGGACCTTTTTGGGACTGATGTGGATGAGTAATGCTATCATGGTACTAAGAACATCTAATAACCCTCACTCAATGAAGATGATGAACACGAAAATGGTGAGAATGACGACGATGATGACGACGACGACGATATCCCAAATGGGTTCACAACTCTTGTGGCAATCAATTGACAGCATAATTTTAAATTTCCAATCACCCAGCGCTGTAGCAGCATTGTGTGGCATTTTCTCCCACTGCATAAAGCTGCAAAGAATTGATTTGGCGGTTGATGTTTGATGTTGTTCCCCTGCTTGAAATTCGAAAGCAAATGGCTGTTACCCCCCAGTACACTAACAACGCACCAGAACATCCACCATTTGCAGGTAACCATTGGCCCAGCGTTAAACATTGTGAACAATTCTGAATTATAAACCAATTAGAATCCAATAGAATGCATGATTTCAAACCATTGTGAACCAGTATCAATGAATCCAAATCATTGCACAACCCTTGGACTTTGAGGAGGGTGTGCGATTTCGCCGCCGGTCCCAAGTACTGTGCCCCTGCCACCAGTCGCTGACTGAAACAATTGTCTGTGGTCCTGTCTTGGTGCTTTCTAGGTTCCATCATTTGGGTGTTTCTCAAAGTAGGAGACCCCCCAAAATCATACAATATGAATAATATGAATCATTCATATAGTGACCAACACAACTTGATAAGTTTATTGGTCCATGTTGGTCTGTACCGATATATTGGCGCATGTTGGTGTACACTGTATACCAATGTGTTTGATAGTTATGTACCTACAGCATATCTTTACTACGATCACCTAAGAGAACAGTCAAGCCATGTGTCTGACCAACTCCAGGTATACCCACCTGTCATCTTGGTCTGTCAATCCACCTTTCCACCATGAATGGTAAAGAGTATTAAAGAGTGGTCAGGATCATCCACTTGCATAGCCATCCCCGTGGCTGGGACCAATCGCATTCACCGATATCCCAACGGCAAGGGGAACAATCTATGTGATGCTTCTGGATCTATTAAAAAAATACCTCCAATTGGCTCAAACAAACACAACATCCACCCATTAGTTAAGAAATATGGCTCTACTATGCTCATCCACTCATCCACCCATTAGTTAAGAAATATGGCTCTACTATGGGAAGGATGTTGTGTTCCCAAACTACTAAATGGGCTCTACTATGCTCCAATTATGGGGCTCTACTCCCCAAAAAAGCTCCTTCTTTGCTCCCACAAAAACCAGGGAAGGGTCCTGGACCCGCTCTGGGCCTCAGCTGAGTCCACTTCGGAGCGCCAAACCACGCGACCGCAGTGCAACTCGCACAACGTGACCTGCCCGGTGCGGAGCTCAACATGGCTAGGGAAGCTCATGGATGGAAGGCGAAGCCATGGGGAAGCCATGAAAGTCCATGGCTGGTCGTGATGACCTGCATCCATTGGTTGGTTTATTGCTAAAAATGATCATGGATGGAGGGCAAAGCCAGGGGAAAGCCATGAAAGTCCATGGCTGGTCGTGATGACCTGCATCCATTGGTTGGTTTATTGCTAAAAATGATCAATAGTGGATGATTTTGCTGGCACCAATCATCCATCAATGGTGCCATAGAACGCCTTGCAGGGCCCCACCTCCCCATGGTATTGCGCTGAGGCTCCCAGCCGCCACGCCCCAAATGTCAGAGCGATGCCCAATGGGCAGGCGCAACGTCATCTCGGGCGACCATTTGCCTGTGCCAACCCACTGCTGTTGGGATACCTTGGATGATCATATGGTTAACTATACTATGGTTGACTATATTGGTTAACACCAACTATGGTGAACTATACTGGTTGGTGGTTGGGCCAGCCCTTCGAAAGATATGCTCGTCAACCAGCCATTTGTTAATGATTACTATGGACAATAAAAAAGGCTTGAAACCACCAAACAGTATAACTGATAACAAGCAACCGGGAGTTTAGAATGAATGGTTAATCTTGGTTAGTAAGTGGTTGGTAACCATGGTTAGTTCACCTGTTTGTTTAATGATGGGAGCCTATTTCAAAAATGTGGTTCTCATTGGAAAATGTGTTTCCCAAAGCTTTCCAACATGATCACTCTACAGCATGTGTAGGATTGTCACCACTGGAGGTAATAGACCAGATTACTGCCATCTTTCTACATGGATCATGTTCCCAAACTACTAAATGGAATCGAAAGCAACCACGCAAATGCCTTCACGAAAACAGGGAATGCCCACATGAAAACGTGGAGAATACTCGGCTGGTCAAAATACGGATCTATGAATCTATGATCTATAGAGACGGATCTATAGAGATTATAGAGATTCTATCGCGCATTCTCGCGCACAAAACGACCAGCACATCCCTTCCCCCATGGTGCGCCTAAGTGACCAGCACCGCCTTCCGCCAAGGCCCTGGCGCAGCCAGCTGTGAGTCATGACATGTCATGGCCATCTACGACCCCTGATGTCATGGCCCCACTTGGATGACCATCCCATCTGGGGATTTCTAAGGGATCCCCCAAAAATTGGTTGGTTTACTATCATCCAAGTAGCTAAGAAGGCATGATTTGGGGGTACCCCTATTTTGAGAAGCCACAATTCGGTAGTTTCTAATCGTGATTGCGTTCATCACTAAGTGGAACGATCATCCAAGTCAAGCTGTACCCAAACCAACACTTGAGAGTCGCTGATCTCTCTCCAACTTGGCAACTTCATGAAAATCAGGAAATTGAAAGAGATCGCATTCATGGGGCACTAGCCAACTTGGGAAGATCGATGATTTCATTACCTAAACACTTTAGACACCACTTCCTCCCAGAAAAGATCTTTATAAGTTCTCCACAAAAAATCTTATCAGCTGTTTGCGGGTGATCTATTGATCTCAAGCTGGTAGAGGGTAGGGGTGACATCTTTCAACAGCTCCAAACAGGCCAGGTGCTGCCAGTTGCGCCCGCGCTCCAAGCGTTGGTCGATGCCTCGTTGCGTTGGATCCATGGCTCCAACCCGGCTGTCGAGGACTGATGGGGCACCTGTGACCGTGACCAGTCCATCGTGGGGTCGGTGAAGCAGGTGGTCTTTCTCGCTGTGTTGGAGGGCTCCAGGGTAGACAGTGCGTGAACAGCATTGTCTATCAGACATGCTCCTCCTTCGTTGGTGCACTTTCCAATTCCCAGTGCCTCATTTTATTAGCAGCACTTGGACTCAACAAGTGCAAACAGTTTCCCATGCGCTCACGGCTTCTGTCCTCTCCTGATCAAAGTTTGCTAGAACTCAAGCAAATGTGCAGCGTTCAGGGCCCTTACATCGCTACTTTGATTTGGCAGGGAATCCGCATTTAAGGGTCGAATGCAT
>VSDK01025029.1:97558-99391 GCA_009767595.1 Symbiodinium kawagutii
AATTCGAAGATGCCGCTCAGGTTGAAGCTTTTCGACCTATCACGGTGCTCCCTGTGCCATACCGTGTTTGGGCTTCCATCCGAGGACGAGAATTGTTGACCTTCCTAGGAACCATGGTGCCATCCACTTTATGTGGCAATGTTGCTCAACGCAGTGCAACGGACATGTGGTACACCATCCAAACAAGTGTGGAGCTTGCCCTCATTGATGACCAACCTCTTGTAGGAGGAATCGCAGACATATGCAAAGCATTTAACTGCCTTCCACGACAACCACTCATGGCGATGGCGAAGCACCTAGGAGTTGCAAGCGAAATCCTTCTGCCGTGGCAACAAATGCTGCAAAAGCTTCAGCGTCATTTCGTCATCAGACAATCGTATGGCCCCGGCTTAACAGCCGTCACGGGCTATGCTGAGGGATGCTGCTTGAGCGTTGGGGCGATGATGCTGGTTAACTTGCTGTTACATCGCTATATGCAGCTAGCAGAGCCATCCATCCGCACTTGGACATTTGTAGACAACTGGGAGCTTACCGGTGAAGATCCCAACCAGTTGCAGAAAGCTCTTGACCGACTGGAAGGATTCGCATCCCTTCTGGACTTGCAGATGGACCAAAAGAAAAGCATGGTGTGGGCAGTCACCCCAGCTGATCGTGCCCAACTTCGCGAAGGTTCAGTTCAAGTGGTTCGCAATGTGAGAGATCTTGGTGGCCACTTACAGTTCACCAGGCAGCTTACCAACAGCACGTTGGTCAACAAATGCAAAGCATTAGGATCCATGTGGGCCCGCCTGGGGCGCAGCTTCGCACCCCGTCGACACAAGCATCGCATTCTCCGCACCAAAGCATGGCCGAATGCCCTGCATGCCAGCCCTGGTGTGCATGTAGGTGATGCAATTCTGACTGAACTGAGAGCCAATGCGCTTCGTAGCCTAAAGCTGTCCAAGCCAGGCTCCAATTCCTCTTTGTACTTGGGCCTGGTTCTCCACCCTTGTCATGATCCAGAAGGGTACATTCTCACACAGTGCATCCGTGCGTTACGCCGAACTGCCACACCGGAGATAGTAGCAGCATACTCCAGCTCCATTGTTCAGATACCCCATCGCAAGCGGGTCCCTGGCCCCATTGGAGTTCTCACTATGAGGCTCGAAGTCTTAGGGTGGGAATGGCAAAGTGAGTGTGTTTGGATGGATCAGCATGGCCTTCTCTTGGACTTGTTTCAAACACCAATCCAAGAAGTCCAGCAGCGAATCCATGAAGCTTTCCAACAGCGTGTAGGACAGAAGGCTTGTCACAGAGAGGGTTTTGAAGGGCTCCAAAATGTCCATGCAAAGCCTGTGGGAACCATTGTGGGGAAACTTGATGAAACCGGACAGGGATTCATGCGAGCCTTGCAAATAGGAACCTATGTCACGGCAGACCAAAAAGGGCGAGCGCACCAGCTTGACCCAAGTGCATGGACATGCAAGTTTTGTGGGGAAGCAGACAGCCTGTTTCATCGGCATTGGACTTGCGGCCATACACAGTGGTCAAGAGATCAACTGTCACCAGACACCATGACCTGGCTCCAGCAGCAGCCAGAATGTGTGACTCAACGAGGTTGGATGGTCATGCACCCCACAATCCTCTCGTTTCGCCATGCACTGCAGCAAGTCTCTGATACTACAGCGAGGTTTTCCGATAATCACTTTGATGGGCCCACTGTGTTTGCTTTCACTGATGGTACCGGCTTAGACCCCAAAGAACAAGCAGTTCGCTTAGTAGCATGGGCAGTGGTTGTGGCTAAGGAAGTAGGCACATGTGACTTTCCCATGATTTCACATGGAGGGATTCCTT
>VSDK01025029.1:99401-130928 GCA_009767595.1 Symbiodinium kawagutii
ATTCCTGGCCAATGGCAAACTGTAGTGAGAGCTGAACTTTGTGCCATCATCAGTGCATTGCAGTATGCCAACTTGGTTGACAAGCCACTAGTGATTTTTTCGGATTGCAAACTCGTAGTAGATAAGCTTCGCAAAGTGTCCGCAGGTTACAGAGTGCCACTGTGCCAGGCTGACAGTGACTTGTGGGAAGTTGTTGCTTTGTTGATTGCCGACAATGAGCACCGTGTTCAATGTGTTCATGTCCACTCCCATCAACGCCTTGAAGGACTGTCAGAAGCAGAAGCATGGGTGTGCAAAGGCAATGATGCGGCTGACAGAGCCGCAGCTTGGGCGTTGACAGCCTTGCCTCCTGAGGTGCTGTCTGCTCAAGCAACTGCTAGTGCGAGCCACCGACTTAACATTACATGCTATGCTGATGTGGTTAAGCATTTTGTTCGAGTTGGTCATCAATCGGTTGCCAATCCCGAAGTCTTGCCAGTGCCAGTTGAACCCACTCCAGCTCAAGCCAAGGTCCTTGTTCACCATGAAGCTTTGCATCCGTCGGCGATTGTGGAGTGTGTGTCGGACAAAGTGCCGGCATACATGCGATTCAGCGAGTTGAACCAATGGTTGTCGTGGTTCAGACAGCTGGAGAACCCTGCTTCCCAAGTCAGGTTGGTTAGTTGGATTGAGCTTGCTATTCATTTTCAATTGACCACGGGATGTGTTGGTATGTTTTGCAACAAAGGGAAGACGGGCAACCAGCGAGTTTGGCAGTCCTACCATCGTCATGCATCTGTCAATATGGCCACGGTTGCGAAGAGCTTTAGTCAATTTGGTTGGAACATGTTGAGATTGTGGAATGCTGATTGGAAGTCAATCCGGGCCAAACCTCAACTTCACTATGTACAGTATTGGACGGCATGCATCCCCCTTAAGGTTGGTCAAGCTTTTGAAGATGCGGTCATCGATCATTTCCGTGCTGCCAAGGTGGGGGTGTTGACGTCTGCCAGAGATCTGGCCAAGTTGCCTGTGGCTATGCCCGCATAGCCTTTTCTGAGTCCTGCTGCTTCCGTTCGCCGCTGCCGCAGACCTACCCAAAAGAAGTGTACAAAAGAAGAGTACTGCGGTATGGTGGGGCAAGTAATACTGCAAGACGTCGCTGCTCACTCCCCTTCCGGCGCAACCGCGAGATCAGCCTCCAACATGCTCTCCACGGTGTAGCCGACCTGGGCCGCGGGGTGTGGCAAGCCACGCACCGGAAGCCACTGGGAATGCTTGGTATGATGGAGGGAGTTACGATGCGTAGTTGCACAATAGTACTGGATAGTAGTTGGTAGTAGTTGGTAGTACAAAGTACTATGATGGTAGTTGATGATTGATGTTACCGACCCTATTGCCAATCATTGGTAATAGTTAGTCTTGTTGATTGTTGGCTACTTTCCAAACCAATCTAAGCATCTATCGCTAACCAGATCGCCAAGTCTCGTGGATACTGGGAATCCATGGACTCCAACTACTCGCAAGAGCAACTGTAGCGTCTGGGATCCCATGGGTAGCTATACTGACCACCATAGCATTGTCGTAGGATTCGATGAGATTTGACAAACATTGTTGTCATAACTGATTGTCATACTTTATATAGTTGCGAACCATAGGCTACAAACCAACCAGTCAGAAGGTTATCAACTTATCAACCGCTGTGTTGGATATCTGGGAACTTGCCGCATGACTCTGCCCAAAAAATGGTGATGATGCTGCTGAGATCTGCTATGATGTAGCGTAGCCAATAGAGGCGCCACGGTTTTCTCCCGTGTTTTGAATCAAAAAATACATGGTGTAATTTGATGTAATATGATGGATTCATAGTTGACAATAGTGATGAACCATCAACTTCCTTGCCTGAATTTCGAAATTTGTGTAATTCCAGCTGTCAAGAACCACCAACTATTTTACTGATAAACAAAAAAATTGTACTTACATCAGTAAAAAACCTCACTTCCATTTCGATCAATCACTTCTATGCTTACATCGAAATAGTGATTGTGCTTACATCGGCACTAGCGCCAACAGGGCGGCAGCCACCAGCACTCATCAACTCTTCGGTCATGTGCCGACTCGTGGGATTTCTTGGGTGTGCCAGCAATGATTCGTGCAATGATGTCATCATACCCTCTGGCAGTCCGGTCCCCTGGTTGCGCTGAAAATCATCATTTTTTACAGGTAAAACCAGTGTCATTAGCGGATTTTCATGGATGTTCATGAATTTTCACGGATTTTCATGGATTTTCTACGCACCTAAGTTAGAGACTGCCGGACTGTAACCCTTCCCATGTGACGGACCGTCCCGTTTTGGGGCAAGCCTTGACCGTGGCACCGGCTCACCGCTGAGCCGCCGGGCCAGGTCGAAGAAGGCGTCCAGGAGCACCGGGAAAAAGTGGCCAGCTGGGCACGGCACGGGGCTAGCACGAGCCGCGCCAGGTGGCTGCAGCCTTGTGGCTTCATTTCTACTGAAGATTTGTGTTAGTACAAATCTTACATAGTATTGCTATATAGATGCTGGTTGTTAACATGGACAAATCTTACATAATCTTAGGTAATATGACTGTATTATGCTGGTTGTTCACATGTATATCTAAGACTATAATTACCATATTTGCGTATGCAATATGATATATATTGCTATGTATTTCAAGGCTCGTGGGATTGCGACAATGAGCTATTTGTTTATGATTTCCTTTCCAGGATTAGGTGTGCAGTGTACATACTTGCATGTATCGAGATGGGTCCTGTCAATAGTATCTCTTCATATTTCAAACGCCTCCGGGACAAGTTGATACCGGAAGTTCATTCAACTAGGACAACTGCTGCAAATTCATGGTGGTCATATCTATAGCCTCCTGGCTTAGGAACCATCAAATCGAACTGAGAGGCTATTATATCCAACCAACCCTAATGAACCAACCTGGACCGACCGTAATGAACCTGGGTCACAATATGTCACAATGAACCTAGGTCACAACGCTAAACGCCACCCATTGGATACCTTAACCAACCTTTAGCCTTTACCAACCTTAGCCTTCACCAATAACCAACCTTAACCAACCTTAAGCAACCTTAGCCTCAACCAACCTTCCCTTAGCCTTAACCAGTAACCAACCTTGGCAACGACTCTGCTCAAGTTGCGGCACCTCGGTCGACCTCGTGCAGCCGCTGAGCCACCACGAAGAAGTCTGCCAGAGCCTGGTGGCGCCATGACAGGGCCGAACCATGCCGCTGAACCATGGCTGCACCCTGGCTTATCTTGGTCATGGCTGACAGGTCAGCAGATGACTGATTCCATTTTCATCCATTTTCCATCGCTTCAGCCGATTAAGCAACATGTATGGTATAACTCGGTATAACCCACCTGGTTGAATGGGATTATGGTTGTAGCCACCTCTAGTCGAAGTTTCTCAGATCAGATATGATCAAAACTAACTATTCTGATTTAGCTGAAATCAATAGTTTGACATTGGATATTTGATCCGAACGGAATCCCGGAGCCAGAGCGTCTTGACCTAGTTGGTAGGGAGGGACTTAAACCATTCATAGTCCCAAGGCGGTCACATGGTATGGATTTCCATTGGCTGGTAGTTATGCATAATTGATTTGCTTTGATTTGCACCATTTGAAGCGGATTGGACGATTTGGATAAGTTACAAAGTTTAATATTTGAGTTCTGTAGTCACATTGAGCCTAAAGTTTGGCATATTGCTATCCAATGTTATTCATCAACGAACGAGCCTAGAAAAGTCATCCTACCCTTAGTGTTGCAAACCCACACGAAGAACAAGTAGTTGAGCAAATACCATGACTCTACATGTGGGGTTGTCCATAAACAATGCACTCTCAGGTCACGTGTGGTTTCCCTATGGCCAGCTGGACAGCCCAACGCCACAAGAGGACAGCGGCTCCCAGCGGCTCCACTGGAAGGTTGCGATGCCGCTTGATACAAACCTCACGGATGGAAGGGTGGCCGATTGTAGCGACCGGTCATTGGTCGTTGACCATGTCCCGTTGTCCCATACCACATCAACCACCACCATCAACTAACCACAATGAAACAACAAATATCCTTAGACAGTGTTAACCATCGAGAATCAATAAGATAATTAATTATAGAAGTTACACTTCATTACTGTCCATAAACGTCCAGAAACTATTGTATTTGTATGGCCGTGGGTGAAAAGCCTGTACCTCTGTTTCCCCCATCACTAACCGTCGTTTTCCCCATGAAACTGTTGGTTATTATGACCCGTCAGTTGGTTGGGTCATATTGACCCATAGCCGTATATAGCTGGTATATCCCCCCTTATCGTTGGTTGTTATCTCATTTTGTTGACAATAAACCGTTGGTTGATATTGATTGGTTGGTCAATACTGACCCATTGCCATATTTATAAACTACCACGTCCTTCACCACCTGAACAGCTATCGGTTCCCGGACTTGTCGTTTCTCCTTCTCATCATCTGCCAAGAAAGCCTGGAAAAACGATTCATGGCGGACCATGGATGGGCTGAAACCTATATTGAAACCATGCAGCTCATGATGATGACATGATGATGATGATGATGACCTCAAAGCGCAAATGACTTACATGTGACGCGGGGACTCAACCATCCAACCATTGTGTGAACAGAACCCCACCAATAGCGCAAAGGACCGGATGTTCCATGTGCAGAAACCGAGAGTACTTAACTTGCTAGACTACATGTTTAAACGGCGTTGCAAGTTCATGGAAAGATCCAAGCTTTGCAGTTCAACCTATTATTGCCTCATATTGCCATCGACGACCACAAGTCAGGCAGAACATAAACTGAGTTACTGCAAAGCAAATGCTCAAGCAACTTTCAGATTGAATTCAAAACGCCACAGGACTATATAACCTAGTTGGATACTGGGTGATGGTTAGCAACCACCAATCATTGCAACTTTACAAAACAGTAGTTACCCAACACTTACATTCCAAACAAGCCTCATCAGACTTCCCAATATGGGAATTGAAAAGATTTGACCAGTGCCAATCATCATCCTGCTTCGACTTGGAAGGACTTCACACGGTACCTTGTCATCCACGTGGCTCCCCCCGCCTTGGTAAAATGACCTTCGCCCACGAGTTGCACCATGCGATATCTGCAGGGACCGCGCTGCCCCCTGCTTGGTCAACCGGTCACCTATTGGTTGTAGAGGCTCTACTGTGACCTACTAACCTACCTTGATCCACCTTGATCTACCAGGGTTCACCAAGCTGCGTATCCAAGTGGTTGATACTCAATATTTGACCTGTTTGAAACAACTAGCCAGTTGACATTTCCATCCTCTGAACATGTGTTGAACACTTAAATAGCTTGCATTTTTTCATCGGGGAAATCACAAGTCTGGAGGACCCAGTATGTGGACACACCCTCAGCCCAAGCAGCTTAGCAGTTCTAGGTTGTCCATGGATTTACTGGACACCATGACTCACAAATCCATCATGTTCCGCAACGGAACGCTTGTTATGGCTACTCTACTTCCTGTGCAGCCGACTCTGCTTTCTAATTTATGATATGGGTCACCTTGCACACCCTCTTGGATCTCACTCTTGGTCGCGACAAAATCAACGCATGTAAGCATCCCAGCAACTTTGGGCATCAATGATACAACAAATGTACCTGGTAGCACCGCGTGCACAGCCAGCCCATACCTGAACGAATCCATGATTTTCAACCATGACCCGCTTTCGCGTGGACAACGGGGAAACCCAATGGCGACCTGGCCCTGGCCTCTGCGCCAAGATTTCTCCCGGAGCCAAGCCTCGACCCAGGATTCTTGGAGCTTCGGCTTGGGCACCAAATTTCTGGGGATGCCATCACTGGGAACCCCAAAGGCATCCTCAGATGATGCTTCCGATCGAAAGTTGGCATGTTTGGCTGGATTTGGTGTTGGTGGCTAGAGATAGAGGCGAACGCAAAGGGGGGTCTGCGACTTAAGAGCACCCAACAGCAGCAGCAGAGACAACAATGGGTTAGCATCCGTCATCTACCAATATCGTTTATATAATTGAAGCCACGAACCAAATGATCGGTTGGTTTAGTTTAGACGACCCATGGCTGTTTCTTGACCCCAGCATTCCTTCCAAATGTTGGTCATACCAACTTAAGTTTTTTGCCCCTGTGATTGTTGGTGAACTTTACCCCTATTATCCCCTACTATCGTTGATGACACCCCGGTCCTGGTATATGTCTACTGGTTATACCCCTATAGTATCCTATAGTATTGTCACTATCATTCTTGGTTGATGTTGGTTAATGGCTACCCAGAATTAATAAACCCTAGGTTTATTACTGGGGGGGGTTACTATTCGAATGGGAAACCAAATCTTTTAGGGGTTACCCCCTATTAATCAACCAGGGGTTTATTAATCCTGGGTAGCCATTATACCCATACCTTTTGACTTTTGCTTTTTGATGCTGTCAAAGGGTAGTGCCCGCCAGCCTACCGGTTATACCCGAACTGTTAACTGTTGTTGAACATCGCCCTGTGATCGTTGGCTATACCGAGTTATACCCCCTCTGAATTAAGTTGATTATAACCGCGCTATGATTGTTGGTTCATACCCCCATGTCAGAATATTATTGTTCGATGATTGTTTATAACCCCATGTCTATGATTGTTGGTTTATACCTGGCAGAAACCAACAACCATAGATTGTTGCTATCATTATACCCGGATTCTTCACCCGTTTGGACATGGTACAGCAAAAAAATGCCGGTTGGCTATACCATGCCATACCCCCCCGCCTGCCAGGCTCATCTGCTCACGGGCGTGGCCACCTGACGGTCACCCGAGGTGATGAATTGTTTGATAGGTAAATCATGGTTGACTTGGTGGCTTATAGATCATATCCCAAAAACACTAAAAACCGAAGTTAGTGGGTATAAGCCATCCAGTTGACAGGGGTTGATCAACGGCTTCGACAAGTCAAAACTGAGGCGAAACTGTGATTGACCATACCAACTGAATTGTCCCAGTTGATCACTTAGTTGAAGGTACGGTTGATTTGACCATGACCATACCGACTGAATTGGTTGAAAATGGTTGAAACGTCCAGTTGATGATGGTCAAGATGTTTTTGTAAGATGTTTTCGTGGTCGATGGCTTGTAACTAGTGTTTCACATTGATTTCATAGACCATTTCAAGGGGGCTGAACTCATGGTTGGGGCTGAACTCTACGATTTCTGCAAGCTCACGGAATCAAATTGAGAAACATTTTTTTGGCAAATTCGCACAGAAAATTATATCAGTACTGTTCAAAACAGTCCTTTGTAGCCTCAAATCGTCTCAGATGACGGTGGCTTTTGGAAAGTCATATGGCTGGCGGGAACACATATGTATGGAAGGACAAGTACCGCAAGTGAGCTCAATTGTTGTCAAATCGCAGCAGTGAATTTCCGGCTATAGAAGATGTCCAAAAAAGAGAAAAACGTCAAAAGGCTTCAAAATGCTTCATTCCGGCTTAAAGGGCATGCAAGTGTTTGTTGCAAAGCTAGCAAGCACCTGAAGTCCTTTCAAATTGTAACATGTCAGGTTCTCAATTCAGCTCATCCAGGTTTGGATTGATTGTTGATGGGATGGAAGCACTTTTTCTCAAAACGACTCGGGAGTGCTCAAAGCTATTTTTCAGTCATGTTCGGGACTCTCAGTATTATCCATGGTCCATTGCTGGTGGTACTCCCAAGTGAGAGAACAATCCGTTGGTACTGCCCTTTATCCTATCCCGGTGTACTAGTTGGTCAATCATCATTCCGCTAAGCCGCTGTGTATGGGTCGCAAAATCTTTGACTTAGGGCAGGTCGTTTTCAGTGATCCCGCAAGGGACAGGAAAATCAGCAGCTGAGGGTAGGTAAATGCAACAATGGTCGTCCAAAAATGGTAAAGCTCCAAAATATCTATGCTCCTCCAGTGCCAGACATGTTCCCTCTTCGAAATGCTTGCAATTGTGGACTTACTTTGTATAGTGCCCACGGGTTACTTGGTTTCCAAGCCAGGTTTGACAAGCTATTTGGGTGTTTCTCAAAATAGGGTAACCCCAAGAAATCCAGCTTATTGACCATTTATAGCAATAAGCCAACCATTTTGAGGCCCCTTATGGCTTGAGAAATCTCCATTTAGATCCATCCCTCGGCTTCCGCACCGCAAATGTCTCGTCGCACTCGAATGGAGAGCTTCGTCCACACTTCTGCACGAGTCGTTGCAAAGAGAACGTGCCGAAGTCATGGTGTAGTGGGATATAACCAGTAAATGAACAAAAGGTCACCATCAATAGCGATTACTATATAATTGCTTACTATTGCATGCTTAGTTACTTATAAGTTGAGTATCAAATATATAGACAATAGAACTTGACATGACAAACAGAAGGCAACGTATGGGTATATATGAATGGCTTGTTGATTAAGATGCATGGCTAAGGACATACCGAATTAGGAAAATACATGAAAATACCAAGCTCTTATTTCCCAGGCAATGTTACTCATTGGTTGGTAGCTCACTGCAGGAAAGAAGGCCAGGCAGGGTATTCTAAATTCCAGTCACCTGTCAGTCTAAAGTCAATCGCCACTCGAAATCTGATTTCGAATTCATTCCGTACTAAACTACCTTGCCTGCGACTTTCAAAACTTAGGATGATCACTATCATTACTCATGCCATGTTTTTCTGTTGTCCTAGTCAGCATCCGTTGCTGATGTTTCATCCCCGTGAGATGGTACCCTAGAAGTCTAACTGGAGTGGGACTGGGTTTCCCATGGGTGTTTCTCAAGTCACAGGGGTATCCCAAATCATCCAGTTTATTCACCATATTTACAATAATGAAAACCAGCCATTTTGAGGGTTCCTTATTTTGAAAAACCACCTCATGAACAACAATGGTCACCCACATGGTGGGGCCACCAGCCCTCAGAAGTCAGGAGCTGTGGACAGGATCACTGACTGAAGGCACCCTGCGGCCCCACCCGACCCCTTGGATCCAGGCCTTCAGTGCCTTCAGACTATACATCTTCTCAGGTTCCAACAACTCTTCCACCAAAGGTTCGTTAATTTTAGGGGCTCCAAACCAACAACGCACCTCATGAATTCCTCATATGAAGCCAGTATCTCTTTTGGATTGCTTCAAGTGATTTGTGCCATCATTTTGACCCCCTGCCGAACTAGATCGAAATCATAAACTTTGGAATAGCTCCATGAAACAAAGGAACTCATGGGAGGTCCGCACAACTAAACCACGGATTTCGGATGGTGAAAACTTGTTGGTAGCTACTGAATGCCATCTCCCATAGCTACAAACATATGGGTCTTTCGCAAAATGGTGGGGTAGCCTCAAATCATCTACTTATTAACCATCTATAACAGTAAACCAACCATTTTTGGGGCTCCCTATGGCCTGAGAAACCACCATATAGGGCCTATAGGGCTCCATCTTGGCCTTGGCCATCCTCTATCCGCGTGCTGTCCATCTTAGCCTTGCAACTGGAGCGGTGCAGGATCCATCCTCTGGTTGGTGATTGAACCACCCCTAGGGAAGTTGTGCTTCTCAACCAGCCAACCGTCTGTCAATACCAGGGAACATAAAAATGTTTAAAACCACAAGCCAATCATGAATTTTTGGGACAATAGGTGGCATCAAGCGGTTCTGCCACCTTTCTTTGTGTGCTGTTCTGTGGGCAAAGGGCAACCTGAGGGAAAATATCCAACGCTCAGCGTCAATTTTTGAACTAGATAGCATTGGGATCAATACTAACGACATCGAACGACCAACAAGAACCATTCTGCTGGTCTACCAAGTCCCAATTCGATAGCATTGGGAATCCATGTCCCTCCTCTGCGACCAGTCTTGGGACTTGCTGTACCTATGGCCACAGTTCCTGCTACCGCTCGGCAAATCCCTGGTGTTGCAGCATGGCACTGGGTGCCACGAACCATGGGCGGCCAGCCAGGTAGGATCTGCTCAGACCAGGCTTCGGCGAGAAACTCCTGGTGGATGAGGGCGGATGAGGGTGGATGACAGTCCTAGTTTTAGCCAAGAAGACCTAGACTGCTTGGTGGTTGAACCACCCCTATGAAAAACAGTAGTCAACCAACCATTTGCTAATGATTCTCATGGAAAATAATACATATTTGAAACCACCAAGCAGTAGAAGTATAGCCAACAGCCAATAAAGTGGATGGCTGTGATATGATCTTATACGACCCCTGACTAGTTGGGCTAACCTTTGAATGACGCATTGCACCTGTCACTGCCGTGCGGACCATCCCCAGCCCCAGCTCAGCTTGCGCCTCTGACCAAGGTTCAAAGGCCTGACGGCGAATCCAACAGCGAGAGCAGCAGCCGGACAAGGGACAAGCATCAAACAGGCAACAGAAACAATGACCATCTTGAGGGAAAAACATGGAAAAACCCATCAACTGCAGCAACTATTTGAGCTTTTGGAGGTGCTCAGGTAATGCTAATAGTAGATCGATTGCTTGAGAATAATCGATCAGCATCGGGCAATAGAAATCCGATCCTTCTGTTTGAAGGTCATTGTTTCATCAATCATCACTCATTTTATCACCAACCAACAGACATGTCCAAAACCATCCCGTTGAATAGAGTTGATGGCCGCCCGAACTGTTGAAACGAATACGCCAGTTGAACCAGCATTTTCTTCATCCTCCATGGTATGAACCCGAAAAACTTCAAGGACATCTCCAAACGTTCAGCCCTAACTTATAATAGGGAATCTTTCCAGGCCCACTTGGGCAATGCTGAGCGAGAAAGCTGACACAACAATGTTCATGCCATAAACTGGCAATTCGTCCAGCAATGGCTTATGGTTGATACTCGAGTGTATTAGCCAAAAGCAATTCAAGGGAAAACAACCATGAGTTTCAATCCACCACCAATTGATCCTGGGTATTTACCATGAGCAATGATAGGCTCATCTGATTTTCACCCAGGTTTTTCCATCACGGAAAAATCTCTTCCAATCGCTCACTGGCTCCGTGTCGTCATCTCTCCGCGCCCTGCCTCCACGGGTATCAAGGCGTTGGCCGTGGAGTTGCTTTGGGTCGGTGGCTCGCCATAGTACTCCACCCAGCAGCTCTCACAGTACCTCCGGGGGCCGTGGGATTGGGGGCATCGCCATGTGTTTGATCATATTTGATCATCAAATCACCTGGCTATGGGTCAAGCAGTTAACCAACCAATTAATGGGGGATAAGTTCACCAACAATAACAGGGAAAACAGCCTGGTTAATGATAGGGGAACCAGGGTTACGGGGTTTTGACCCACAGTCACCTAGAAAACGAACGAAAAGCCTGAAGAGGAGTATCACAGGAACGAATTGTTGAGGATTGGTTGCTGATTTATAGCTCTTCCCGAATGACTCAATGCCAGCTATGAAGTCCACCAGCTATTGTTGAAGCCATGAAAAAAACATGTTCAACGGTGGTTCACCACCTCAACCACTTCTGCTTGAAGTCACTTTACTTCTCCAGTCATGTGCCACTGGCATTTGGATGGAACACTCCTGGTAGCTCCTGGCATCGCTCCCCCTTTGAAAGGGGGTAGCACTGGTTACCCAAATCGCCCCTTCCCAACCAACAGCGGTCACCCACAGCTTGCTCCAAGACACCGGTTCAGGTCGTTAGGATCCACGTAGAGCTTCTCGGCCTTTACTGGGTGCACCACCGTGTTGAAAGCGTACAACGGGTGAAGCACCGTGGGGAAACACCAGCTTTTCCTGGTGAACTTGGTGTGGTTGATGCCTATCTTCAGTTGGTTTAGCTGCTGGACTGTTCGACTGTTCACAAACTCAACCAAAACTCCAAAAACGGTATCCCACAGGTTGATTCTTAGGGGATCCCCAAAAACGACCACCTTGTAATGGCTGGCACCACACCTTCCAGCCCAGCGTTTGGCTTCACCTTCAACAGGACTCACTGTTTGTTGGTTGTTTCATGATGGTCTTTCGAATCAATGAGTCATTTGCGCGGCAATCCGTGATGCCACTTGTAGCTACTTGTTTCGAGTGTTTCCAAGCAATTTCATGAGATCCATCCCGGTAGTTGCAGTATGGTGTTGCTGATTATGTCTCCCCACAGTTGGTGCATTTATCTTCTATTGGTTGGTTGTAGCTGCATTGTGGATCCATGGTTGGTTAAATCCCTTCTTGTGTGTGTTGGTGCTTAGATCCCTTGTGAGTATTATTGCTGATCTATCTTATACACCTCATGGATGCTTGGTTCTAATCCCTATTGTTGGTATGTTTTATCATTGCTGGTTGCTCCTCCGATGATTGTTTGATGAAGGTTGGCAGGTTGGATCCTTTTCTTTGGTCGACCACATGTCTCCATGCTTAGCTGGATAGATCCTCACTGTTGGTTGGACATCCCCCAGTGTTATTGCGATCGGTTGGTAGATTTGTTCCCCAATCCTCAGTTGGATCTGTCCCCAAAATGCCTAATGGCTCCAATCATTGGTTGCTCTAAGCTCCGTTGACATGACATAAATGCTGGTGCTGTTCCCACTCTTGGTGGCTGAGCTCCATTGACATCAAGTGAACCACTCAAGGCTTGGTGTATCCCTGGTCTCTGTGACCCCAAGCCGTTCCCTGTGCACCGAACAGGGCCCAGTCGGCCTCACAGAAGCACTGACCGCAGCTAGGCTTCTGCACGCTGGGAGAACAGGTGCTTGCCTCACTGCCGTGGTCGCTCGCTCCATTGTGGGGATGCTTGGGTACCCAAAGGCCTTCCATTCAAATGCCAATTTGCGACCCAAAGATGGCTGTGTAGGTCACCGTTCATGACCACATCCAGCAATGGGTAATTAGTCTGTGGTACTAGTTGTTCACATCCCAACGGCAAGACTAGTCAGTCAGTTCTGAGTCCAGGGACCTGCAGCCAAATGCACTAAAGGTGTGACCCCACATGATTTCCCTGCAATCATTTTTGCACCCAAGGGACAGCCGATTCTGTGGCCTACCATGTGAGCCATGGTGATACCTTCGATGAGGTCAAACTACTGGAGTTTGACCACCTGCAAACTAAGCAGCTTGAACCTTTCACTCCAGGATTCATCCAAACAACGTGTGCGGACAGTGGCCTGAACCAAAGCCTATGGCATACATATGGCCTGAATCACGCCTTTGTGGGTTTGGGTGGTCTCGGGTGTCGTGGCAACACCCTAAACTTATCTGATCCTATCATCAGCATCACACCCTCATAATCTTGATCACCACAACCGCCGTTGTCATCATCTTAATCATCATCACCTCCACTACCAAAGAGTCATAATCATCATCCAACTCAGCTATAATGATAGTCATTGTCCAACTGATTAGGCTAATATGATAGTCATGGCTATAATGATTATGGCTCTTTGGTAAATGTCATCATGATTAGGTTTCGCCATTATCATAGCTGTAAGCATGTCACTGTCGTCACCAACCTGCAACCGGGCGAACGGCAGGCGGCAGGTGGCTGGGTTTCCCTGCAGTGGATTCCAAGGACGCCTTTTCCTGCGACCAGGATCCCAGGGTGACCGGTGGCCTTGTTGTCCCCGCATGACGTCTGACTTAGTCGAAACTTGCCATCCGAAAAATGACTTGTCTGTGCATAGCTCCACTGTTTAACAGGACGGTCACCAATCGCCACCGCCAGCAACAACGAGAAGAGTTGATGATCCATACATCTTACTGAACTTTTTGCACAAAGTCTCTCTCTGGTGTGGTAAATCGCTCGATCCGGCCGTCTTCACACCTCTATCTTTTCCGGCGGCTTGATGATCCGATCGTCTGGTGGATCTTCTTCCTGGCGATGACTCAAATCTTGACAGCTGAAGCTCTTGGAAAGTTTCCAGGTCCCGTATGAATATGCGCTGCCAAAAAAAGCCACAGCAAGCAAACAAACAACTGCTGATATCAATATGATATCAACCCAAAAATGATGGGGTATCAACTATACCACATGGGCTGGTAGCTAGTCCAAAAATTGGTTCTGCCACTCACACCCAAAATATGATTGCTTTAAGCCGCACTGAAGGGTGAGGTACAAATACAGCTAAGCTGAACACCTCCATGCACAATGGTATCATTGCCACACATTGGGCATGAGGACTCGCAGGACATTGTGAAACCAATGATTTTGACGATAATCATATTATGCGATAATTAAACTGGATTCTTTGGGGCAAAGAACCTATGGATTGCTTGCTGCCTGCTGCTTTTAAACACACCATTGTCAAATATCAGTAATCATGAGGATGGATCATCAAATCAGCATTGGGTTGTGGCTGTGGTTGTGTTTGTTAATTATTGTTGTTGCTGTTGTTGGATAAATCCGGCCACACAGCCGTGTTCTTCACACCTTCATCTTTTCCGGCGTCTGGATGATCTGATCCTCCGGTGGATTCTCTTCCTGACCACGAAGATGAGGATGGGACCCACTGCATCTGGAGTGGGCTATAGCGTGACATCTGCCGAGCATCTTTGTGTGTTTCATCTCGGGAGGACTCGCAGGGAGGAAAAAAACAAATACCAACCAAAGAATGGTGGTGATCCGAGCGAAATTAAATCATGGGGCAAACTGGAGTCCTCGTTCACCATACCTTGAAAATATCTCACAATTTTGCGTTTGGGGCGTGTACCACACATAAATAAAGCTGTTGGGATGCTTCACGATCCCGAAGAAACCAGATTTGGTCATGCCCTGCTTGAGTCGTCAATGGTTCTCACTGAAATCGTTGTTTACCACTTCAAAAAAATGTTCAGTTGTTTATCAATAGTTGTCACTTTCACTGGTAGCCCATGGTCCATGGTATATATACCCTTAGCTTCCAAACCCTAGAAATTTGTCGGGTATGAAACGATAACTCGTCTTTACCCGTGATTGAGTACCAAACACCGTGTTTGCAGGGTAAAACCGGGGTTTGGCCCAAAACTCGTGTGTGTGCCTCTAGATACGGACATTTCCAACTAACAATTGGGGTTGGTTCGATGTCAACACCGCAAATTCGGAATGAAACAAAATTTGGTTGACATCTTTTTGTTTTTTTAAGGATCCTGTTGGGGTAAAACACGTGTTTGGCATCCTCTACAAATCAAAACCCGGTTTTACCCATGATTTACCCGTGATTTACCCGTGATAACCCGTGATTTACCCCGGTAAAACCTGTGTTTGGGACAAACCTCGGTTTTACCCATACCCGTGATTTACCCGTGACGTACCCGTGATTTACCCGTGATAACCCGTGATTTAAAACACAGGTTTGGAAGGTTTCCGGCCATCCAAAAAAACGTCTTTTATGCTCGAAAATAGCAAACCAAGGCACCATCGTTTAGAGCTGGACAACTCGGATTCAATTCATAGCAATTCAACCGCCAAAATTGTGCGAAGAGAGAAACCCATGTTTTGACAGAACAGCGTGTTTACCTTCCAAACACCGTGTTTCGAAGCACACCTGACTTTTTTCAAGGTTATGGAAGGATAAGGTATATATACATCTATATATCTCTCACCATGCAAACTAGTCCATCGTTTCATTCACTAGTAGTCCACGCCTCTTCTTTGCGCTCGTGCACCACGATGCCAGGTAAATCCACCTGTGTAGGTACCCTGCTGGAGGTGATTCCATGGTAATGCACCAAGGACAATTCATCAAACAAATGTGTGTATACACATGCCTATAAAGGACGCATCTGTAAAATAACGTGTGTGCAAAACAACAGTATTCACATATCCATATATCATCTGACTATGATGTCCCATTCCATAAGTGAATGACGACCATGCCCTAGTTTAGGCTGTTGCCACATTCGATCATGGTCATGCCGTGATGGTTTCCGCAGCTGCAACATCTTTGTTTGTAAAGTAAGCATCACAGAACTGCGCTAAAACAACAAATTGTTTTAGTTCAGGTGGTAAGTAGTTCCCGTCGAATGAATAATCAATCAAGAAATGGTGTATGTTGGTCTTCCCACGTCATGGACTGCAACTACCATGCCTTTGAGAGGTTTGCTTTGATTCTAACATTTGATGCATTCGTGTGGCTGCCAATCAACAAGTTCGATGTCTCCGACCAAACATGGGGTTGTGGTGGAAGCAGCCCGCTTCAAGCCGCAGTGGTGGAATGCCAAAACGCGCCTGCAGCTTGGCAGTTTCCTCCTGGGAGCTTGTGCCGACAGCCCCGATCCCGCGGGTGGGTCATGGACCTAGCATTCGTGGTGATGCTGCCAGATCATCCCACAGTCGCCAAAAGAAACCATGCCATTTGGCATCAAGTTGGGGCATAGCTGATACAGCTGTTGGGAAACCCAGTCGTCGCATCCTCGACTTCAGTACCGGTCAGCTGGACGCCCAAGTGGGGAGACGCTGATGGAGTCATTGGAATTCACCGAAATGACAAGTTGTAGTGATAATTAGTACTGACAAGTGATAGTACTGATAATGACCACTTATCATTAGACATACTAATACATCCTACTACCAGTGGTACGATGACTGGTAGTACTTTTGGATGTTTGATGTCACATCATCATTTGATCAGTATCAATCATTCATGTTCAAGGAGGTATCATGAGCACGTGAGACACCTGAGACAAACTATTGCGACAATGTTATTTGATGACTGTCGCAATGTGGTCATTGTCACGACAAGACTTGTTTGATGACATGTGACAAAGACATAAGACACAAGAACACGTGTGTTTGTGCTTGTGGTCCCAACAACTTGTTGTTCACAGCACAAAGCACAAACACGCAGCGCGGCAGCAGCTGCAGGCCCTCCTCTGACTGCTCTTCTTGCGACGCCTGTCCACCTGCCAAGTGCAGCCATTCGTTCCTCTCCTGACTCGGATGATTCATTGTTCAAAGAATTAGCAATGCAGCAGCTGAGATATCAGATTCATCCAGATTCCACATCAAACTCATAGGGAAATCTAAGAAACGGATAGAAATGGAAGATTCATGGAACATGTGAGCCATCCATTTGGACCTTGCAGCTTCAACTTGATCTCACCACCCCCAGGTCCAAGGCCACCAAGCTTCCAGGGATCCGATCTCGATCTCGCCTGCAGATCCAGGTGGGCTCTCCAGCGAAGAAGCTGCTGCCTGCGCTGCAGTAAGGTGCTGCAGTTGTGACCATTACACTACTGCTATGACTACATAACATATTTTCTAATAGTCAACACAGTAACAACCACAACAGCAATAATATACTTGTGAATGTAATTCTGAAAAAAATATACGCACATAATCAAACGCCATGATTGTATCTAGTTGTTGTTTAATGCTCATCGCACAGGACAATGGCATGGGTATCTCTTTTTTGTTGTTTTTTTTCGCAGAAGCGAGCAATGAACTCATTGTGTCTTCAGTACTCATCATCGTTGAAACAGCCAAACAGTTTGCAAGTACAAACAGCTCAAAGGATCAGGTTGGTGGTCTTTTTAGGCATAGACACGGGCCGCTTACACCTCCCACGGGCGCTCAAAATGATCGCCAGCAATATCATAGGCTGATCTTGGCGACCCGGCGTCCAAAAATCATGAGGCATGGGGCATTCACCAAGCCTATTACACCATATCAAACTGATCATCCGATCTTGATCCGATCTTTAGTGATCCATATGATCACTAAACCATGATATACCATATAATGACCATATGATCATGGTTTAAACCATCTTTACTGATCATGATGACCATCAAGTAAACCACGATCCCATGATCCAAATGCTGTGCTGGGTCCTTCGTTTCCCCAGTTTCGCTGGGCACCTTCTCAGTGGCTGGGGGGGGGGGCGCCCCCCCCAAGTTCTCCAACGGCTCCCTCCAGACATGGTCGACTTAGGGAAACCACAGGGAAACCTACGGTGGTACTACCATCTACACTTCTTAGTGAACGTACTTGGGCTGCTAGGGTGGTGCAACGAGGAAACCTTTGGTGGTGTTACTAAGAACATACTTGGACTCTGAATTTACTATTGTTCCGGTGAGTGATCACAAACGCATCGGTACTCGAGATTGATAGATCCCTTCGGTGATTGGCAGCGGGTCCCTGAAATGAACAAATGATTTCGTGCTGAAGTGGTGACTATATTTATTCATACACGTGGAGTTGACCTTTCTTGGGTCAAAACTATCAAACATATAAGGTATTGAAGTATATATGCATATGCAGCAGATGCTGCTGCGTGGATCTGTATGGAATGTTACAATCATATACCGCGCGTGTATACAACTATCAGCGATGTCTCATACAAAGGTAGGCAAAGTGTAATTGTAACAGATTGTCCAATCGTATTTGTTTCACAGATATAGTAACAACAGTCCTACTTTTGAATTAGCTGCCACAAGGCGTAAAAACATTGGAAATTCAATGTCAAGTGCAATTAGAAACTTTCCATCGCAGGGGCATTCTGCATGTGTTTCCGGAATTTTAAGGTTGCCAGCTCTAATTGTCTGAACTGTCTGTCATGACACTGGCTCTTACAATTCCTGCCGTTTGCATGTAGTGGTACCTACGTGTAAATACCAAGAAAATGTGCGAATCCCAGTGGAACACCACTGACTGCAAACGCTTTGCTCAGGACTGATGCAGGATTCAGGCTAAGGACAAGAAAACGCAGGAGAATATCGCACCCCCTCATCAATCAAGGTGCTCACTATAGGCAATGGTAGGTCAACGTCCCAGCGACAGCAATGTGGTTTCCCACAATGAGGGTATTCTTAATTAAATCACCCAATATTAATGATGCACAATGATAAACCAACCATTCTTGGGCTCCCCAAACATTTGACAAACACCCAGATGGTGGTTTCTCAAAATAGGGAACCCCAAAAATGGTTGGTTTACTATTATAAATGCTTAATAACTAGATGATTTGGGGGTACCCCTATTTTGAGAAACACCCAAATGACGCTGTTCCATGCTGTTGCGTCTTGACCCACCGCGGATCCTGCCATTTCCACGCCAGCCGTTGCCATCGGTGGCCTCGCAATTTTGCAAGAAATCACCCGCGCTGGAGACGACCGCGGCCTGCGTCGCACTGTGGAGGTAAGTTGGTGGCACGACTTGGGTTTTCGTGGTGCAGTGAGATGCAATTCATGGCCGGTTCAACTCATGTGTTTTTTCGTTCTTGGCCAGCTATCCTCCCATCTTGTGGGTGCCGATTTATGTATTTGTCTATATATTTATGCGTTTCTTATAGTCCTAGACCGCACTTGATTGCCGGTATATTTGTAAAAGTGGTACTAATGCCATGTCGTTACGAATCATCATGCCATCAGTCGTAGTCACCATCACATCATTGCAGCGTCATGGTAGCGTCATATCATACCATGATTGATTGCTTTGAAATACCAAATCTTCTAGCATCATTACTAGGAAGTACCATCACTTGTAGTAACTACTCATCACACATCATTGTACTACCGTAGGTATCACTTGCAATTCGTGTCATCTCAAAAGTGGCAGCGTTTCCTTCTCATCTCCATGTCGCGCAGCCTCCCAATGCGCCGTCCGAGAGGATCTGCTGGGCGGGCTGGGCGTTGGCTCAACCTGGCGCATCTGGGCAGTTTCCTGGTGTGAAAGGCGATTGATGTCAATGTGTGTTCACACATGCCGATAGTAGTTATGCAACGGCTCAGAAGGCAGTGATGAGTTTAAACTGGCTCAGAGCAGTGAAAAAGAATCATCTGATGAGTATTGGGTAATAACCTATCTAGTATTTATACCAGTGATGATCATCTTGATTCGTCTAGCAATAATGCAGTCACCCCATTGATTGGTCAAACCAACAATAACTTAAGTGATTACGAGGGTTGACCCCATTGATAAACTAGCCGTGGCTTTAGCTATAAACCTACCAATCTGCTGATGATTGGTCTTCGTCCTGGTTGCTTCCCAGTTCACAGCTCGAAATCGGCTGGTAGAACGCCATTGATCACCGATCAAGGTCAGGCAGAGTTTTTCGGCATCCGAGCAGCCAAAACACTCTCCTGTAAGCTCTTCAATTTGCATTGTTGCTACTTATCTCCTATACTTTACCGTATGTAAAAACATTATTAAGCGCTAACTGGCCAAAAGTCAGCTAAAAACATGGTTCTTGTCAAAACTAAACAGCAAAGTTCACCTGCTGTTGCTTAGTATCGTCGTAAAACACCTCCTCATGTATGTATGACTGGAAGCTAAGGCTATTTAGTTGGTGGTACAACCATCGCAGAAAAAAAAAAAAACATTTCAAAACAGCCAAGGTAAAATGGAAAACAAGTTAAACTGACAAATGGCCTGCTACTGTTGGTTATTGACAGCACGGGCCCTATTGTAGTATCCGGTACCAACCAGCAGCAATACTACATAATATCCCCCAGTATTATTGTCAGTTATAGGTTCCTACCACTCTTGCTCCAATCATCTGCCATCATGGTAACCAGAATTGCTACCACTAAAACTAGGTCGACTAATTGACTTATCCAACACTGGTTGCTACAAACTCAGAATGATTGCTTTACTTACTCATTTCATTGTTGCTACCAAAATTACTACACATGATTGTTACTTGATTACCACATCATATCTCCCTACCATTACTGCCAACTTCCCGTCATTAGTACCCACTTTGACTAGTTATCACTCCTTGTGGTCAGTTAATTACTTGCCAATTACTACCAGTATTACACACTACTGTACCAGTATCATTATTGTCATTATGGTAATACCCACATCACTATACATTATCATCATGATCGTATCAATCAATAACATTACTATACCATTATTACAATAACATCCATTTACTTGTTACTATAGAATAATACCATTACTATACCGGAGTAACATCCACCCAGGATTCTTGTCACTTACTGGTTACTACCATTGATGTCACTCCGGTGTACAATGAGCCCTGCTGCCTCCGGTCGCGCCTCATTGCTGCGTGCCACCGGGCTGGCAGCCGCATGTTGCGTCGCGGCTTTTGGCAACGCCTGACGGTGGGGGCGCAGCAGCATGGCCGAGATGGCGCAGGTTGGTTGGTGGGGTGCCTGGTTGTCGTGCTTGTTTTTGAATGTGAGAAGAGAAGTAGACGTCATAGATGTACAATATATACTATATAGATGTATAGATGTATAACATCTGGAAACATGAACTAGAACTAGCAGTAAGTACGATCTTCTGCCAAGATTCAAGGTCAATTTTTGCGACACTTAGATCTTAGTGTGTTTTATGGCCACCATCTCAGGATTCGTTCCATCGACAGGAGGATCCGCAGCCTCCTCCAGTTGATCGGACTGTTGCTTGGATGGATGATGAGAGGTTTGAGCCGCTTGCTACCCTTCAATCAACCCCGTGTTTAGACAGTTTAGTTTATTCTGAGGTACAGTAATTCAATTGGCCCGGTATTTGATGCAGTTTTAATGTGTTGGCCGCTATAAACATTCAATGTGGTCATGACAATCCTTCGCTGACTGGCACATACGGTATACCCATCATCCCCTCCTGAGGAACTGCAGCCTCAACGGGAGTCAACCGCTATTTATCACTAACAATCAGCACTAACCATAATTCACAATCCCTAACCAACCACTATGGTCAATATTATCCAGTATTAACCAATAACCAAGCGTTAATCGTTCAATCATCAACAAAGACCATCAATTCACCCGCACCAGCTGATGAACCATATTTTTGCCATCATCACCATTCATCAACCATTTACCAACCGTTCATCAACCGTTGTATAATCAGCCATTAATCAGCCAGTAAATAACCATTCACCAACCACTCATCAACCAGAAATCAGCCAGTAATCAACCTTTAATCAACTTTCAACCAACCCCTCACCAACCATTTCATCAAGCCTTTCCGCAGCTTGGAAGCCCCCGGGAAGGCCCTGTGGGACTCCACCTGCGGTTCACCATGCAGAGCTTCCAACTGCCGAAGCAGCACAGCTCTGCTCTGCTGGCTCTCCTGGCAGGTGCGATGACGCGACGGTGAACGAGGTCACCAAGGGAGATCTGTAGCATAGAAAGGTCTACGTCAAAGGGATTGATGTGGGTTATGTGATGGTTATATGATAGTGATATATGATGGTTATATGATAGTTATATGATAGTTATATGGATTTTGTAGGTCTATGTTTACATGGATTTAAAGACCTATCTGTTTTTTCTTGTGTCGTGTATTCAAAACATATGTGAACTCACGTATAATCTGTGTTCTATCTATCTTGTTGGTCGTGATATCTAAATAGATAAATAAATAAACATATGTATACAAATATCATCTATCATATCTATCTAATCTACCGAAGCTATGTAATTAATTTATCCATCTAATCCAATCCTATCAATCAATGTATCTGTCTTATTCATTTCATATGTCATCTACCCCATCTATCTTATCTTTCTCATCTATCTCATGTATCTTATCTATCTTATCTATCTTATCTGTCTTATCTAATTTGATTATTTATCTTACTACCTATCCAATCCAATCCAATCCAATCCAATCCAATCCAACCCAACCCAATCCAATCCAATCTATCTGTTTGTCTGTTTATCTTTCCATCTATCTATCTGTGTATGTAAATACTTATCTATGTTGTTCATCTAATTCATTGTTTCTATCAGTCACATTCATGTTCAGGTAAACATCGATTTCTTTGAATGAGAACGCAGGGAGGTATATGAATATAGACATGTAAAACACATCACCTGCAGCAAGCAATTACACTGTAAATCATGTACTCCTGTATCGGTGACATGCACACGCCCTCCAAACTCCGGGCAGGTGCAGTTAAATCCTGGTGCACCATGGTCAGTTTCCAATCAGAAATGCCCAACAAAAACTAATTGATGGTTTGTTAATGGCTATTAGTGTGTCTATCTACCTACCTACCGAACTTTCTATCTTTCGACCTATCTCTTTCTCTGTCAATCTACTGGTATCTATGTATCTATTCTTCTCTCTCTCTATCTATCTATCTATCTATCTATCTATCTATCTATCTATCTGGAATCTGCATACATGAATATATCTATTTATTGATCCATTGAAAAGCTTTTCAATTTCGGTGATACCGGTACCAGCTTGGCACTATTCGTCGGGCGCGTGATACCTCACCACTCTTCCTCAACTTCACCTCGGTTCCCGCCCCCAAAATGGCCTTTAACTCCTCTCGCAACCTCTCAACCTTCATCGGCAGGTGTGGAGGGGTAACTCATGAAATTGTCCCAAGGCCAAATCAGGGTCATCAGGGTAACCAGATTTGCTCGTGGTTCATTAATCACTATGATTAGCTACGTTGATTGGGAGTGACTAAACATCGGAAATAGGTTCTCGAGATTACCGAAAACCAATCATTGCGTAATATTTGTCACGGCTTGTCTATCCTTGTTCTCATCGATGACATGGTAAAGCCTCACCAGCGAAAACTTCATGAAATGTTGGGACAAGTTGTCAACTCATATCACCCATCAAAACTATCCCAAGGTGTTGACTCAAAATTAGGCCTGGCAGAGTACCGTCAATCCATCACTGCCGTTCAATTTGGGGACTATTCCCTAGAATTATGGATGTGTAGAGCTTCACTTACACCTACCCATGGTGTACTTAATATGTTGGTTGGTGGTTTCTCCCCTCCCTCAGCCAATCCACGTGCCTGATTAACCAATCAGCCATTTCCAACTTGGGGAAAATAGACCCTGTTTAAAACACTAAATAGATGGTTTCATTGCTAGGCATGACCTCCAACTTCAACCACATGCACAAATCTTGTGACCAATGAATTCCCTGCCTCTATCAACACATATGGCCTCAGGTCAAGGGCCCCTGTACCCCTGGCTGTTCACATCCGACCAAACTAGTCTTGCTGTTGGGACGGGTTGACTACTACCCAAGTATTGGATGGTTGGTCACGACCCCACATATCCTATCATTGGGTGAAGGGCCACTCCTGGGGGCCGCTCCTGGCCTCGCTCCCTAAAGGGCCAGTGGCCGGGATACCCCGAACAGCTCATGGCCTCGCTCCCAAGCACCCGCCAGTTATCATCCCCTAATGTCAACCATTCCTCATTGGCTGGGATGACAACTAATCCCAGCTTGTCATTAATCATCCCAACTGGTTGTTAATGATGACAGCTGGGATGATAACCATTCATCATTAATCATTGGTGATGCGTGGTTATGACCAACCAAATCACCCTGCCCTGCCGTCCTCTGGGTGCGCCTCCCCGGGCTCGAATTCCTGCACCTTTCCGGTGCTGGCTCCGCAACCTGCAGGGGAGCCGCTACGTAGCTGCGTGGGAGCTCGGCCGAGCTCGGAGGCTGGGATCTCATCTTTGTTTATAGGCATGATGGAACTCACAAATCGGGGTTTCTCAATATAGGGGACCCTAAAAATGGCTGGTTTAGTATAAATGACTAATAGTGGATGCTTTTGGGGTACCCCTATTTTGAGAAACCACCAAATATTGTTGTAGAACTGGCTATTTTCAATTACCAAGTTACCACTTCTGAGCTGTGCAATATGGGTTCAAACACGCAGGGTTGCATCCCTCTTGGTGCTTGGCAATTATCCAACTAGTTGATTGACGGTTTCTTCGGCATGTTTCGCACATGGGTTGATCATCGAAAAGCTGGTCTAGCCATGTTTAGCCACCACCTACCAGTGATGGTGATGCCTCCTGATGTTGGCTGGTGAATGGTGTTTCGGGTGGTTGATAGCATTGGCCTCAGGTTTTGAACACTAGATAGTTGATGATCGAGGACTGATGGTTGACGATTAATCATGAACCACTCTAGAAATTGAATATCCAATTATCAAGTGGTTGCAAGCATGGATCCTACTAACCATGCTTACTCACTACCTGCAAACTGGCATCCTCCTCCAAGCAGTCCCAGCATAGCCATTCCCTGCATCAAAAGCAATATATTCCGCCGCAACACTAGTCAGTCATGGTCGCTCGACTGGATGCGCATCTGCCAGTGGGGTAGGTACCTGCAAAACCAACATAATTTCTTAGCACCAAAACATACGACTGTGGGTCAAAACCCCGTACCCCTGGTTCCCCTATCATTAACCATTGTTTTCCTTGTTATTGTTGGTTATTATTCACCATTTATTGGTTGGTTAATATTGACCCATAGCCACATACTTGGTCTATATCCCCTATAATTGTTCGTTATCATCCCCTATTATTACCCATTAACCAGCTATTTTTGGTTGGTTGGTTAACCTGCCAAACCATTAACCATTAACCAAAACCCATGGGTCATGGGTCCTTTTTGGTGACGACTGAGTGTAGCCTCCATCTGGCCAGCCAGCCCTGCTGCCATGATACCCATTGATGGTCCAGCGAGCGAGGCAGCGGGCCTCAGACAGGAACACTTGTGGCAAAAGATGGTAACTGGTAGATTAAATGGTCAATCCTTGTCATAACTAGTCATAACCAATGGATAAACTATGGGGTTGATAATGATAAAGATGGGGAAAACATCAATGACCAATGGGTGGATAACAATCAATCCATTCTGAGTACGCCTCAGATTTGTGCCTTAATGGGGCACCCTCAGAGTGCAGCTCGAGCTGAGAACATTGACGCAAACCCATGGATTTTGCTGCTTCCATCAATGATGTCCTGTCAAAGCCTGGTTCCTGACCATTAACCCTTGCCTCTTGCGCATGGACAACTCCATCTTTTTTCATTTGAATGCAAGGCTTTGCTTGTGGTATCCCCAAGTATGAATTAAACATCTAAACCTGATTTGGGTAAACCTCAGTCCATGCTTGTGGCAAACCTGAGTTCATGCTCAATACCGATGCTCGTGTCGGAAATCTTCCCTTGATATGCTGGTTATGAACGATATTGCCACGCTGGGGCTCCGCATGGTTGGGGGGTTGGTCGGCAGATTCCAGCCGCCAAAGGTGCCAGAAACATCCATGGCGATGCTATGTTCTCTGGGAGTGATGCTTCAGGATGTGGGTGTTTCTCAAAATAGGGCTACCCCCTCAGTTATCTTCTAATAGTAGTGATCTATAGTGACCAACCATTTTGGGGCGTTCCCTACCCAGTGAGAAACCCCCATGTCATGGCTGCGGAGTCATGGTCAACGGTTGAAGCCATGGCAGCGCCAGGGCCGCCGACGAGTCACAGTTTACTCGCAGCAGCTAAGCCATGGTGGCGCCGCGGCCCTGATGGGGCACTGGTGGCAGCTGGTTTTGGGACTTGGTAGATGATAAGTGGTTGGTCCTGGTGAATTTCAGCTTCATCCTGAAACGTTGGTTGCTACTATTAATGATTACTGGTTGGTTGTGGTGGTTACATCACTGGTTGCTACTTTCTAATGGTTGTGCTTGAAACTGGAGAATTCCGGCTTCATCCTGATGGTTTTCAGGATCTGTCAAGGATGTGGAAGGTAACGGTTGACCGTAGTTCATACTGGGCAACAATGGTTCACAACTGTTGGCAGAAGAGACAAGTCAACAGGCATTAGTGTTTTGGCCTATCAGCCGTCACTAGTCCATGTTTCTTGATCATAGTAGAATATCAGCCAAAGAAGTTGGCCACGTTGATCTTCCCAAAACCATTTGTTAGGAGATGTTTGGAGCGACATGATTTCCAAGGGGCCCTGGTACTTGTTCCATTTGTCTCATGTGACTAAGGTTTGAGCCTGGATAGTGTTCACAATGATTCGACTTGATATCAGACTCACAGCCATGCTGTCATATCCCTTGTCCTGGCACCAATGGCAGTGGGTCTCTTGGAACAACTGCAAGCACAATGAAAAACAAAAATCCTGAGTAATCAAGGAATCCAAGGACAAAAACCAAAGCTGGAGAAACTCAATCCAATGGACCTCAAAATAAGTTCAAAAACCTTGACTTAGTACCAAGCAAATGGGATGGCCAGCAACATCCACGAAGTTCATGTTTTCTGTTCTTGCAGATCCCTTGATACCGAAAAGGATTGCTAGCAGCAGTTGTTCGCCACAACGCTTACAGATCCACCAGCCGCGACCCGGCGCTTTTCTGTCTGATCCCCATGGTTTTGCACTGGTGATTGGCTCTCTGGCTCGGCATTGAAGACATGGTTCCCACAAAAATCCAACAGGTGGTGCTACTGGGAAACATGACGTCGTGGTGCTGCGAGAGGCTGCATCGATACCAATAATAGAGGTAGTCAAAATGATATAACCAAGAGTCATAGGTACACAAGTAACTGCCGTATGTGGTAATGCACCAGCTTGTTGATTGTTTCCGCTGAACCAGTGTTTCTATGACAGCTACCATCCAAAGCTGGAGCGTGCCAATGATTGAGGGTTGATGAAATGCTGGTTGGAAAACCAAGAGATCCATCCAAATATGTCATCGCAAGTGGGAATGAGTACTGATTAATGATGGTTTCTAATGCAGCAAACACAGCAAGAAAAACAGGCAACCTACTATCAAAACATGTTTGTCAATAGAGGATGCTTCGGTAGGGACTCAGTTTAGAAAGCCCTCAATTTCGCCAAAGTACCAGAGAGAAACGCTTGCAGAACAGCTGCGAATTCACTGCAGCAGCGAATTGAAGTGAGCCGTGGTTAAATTAATGGCAGTGATTATCAAACTCGTAATCAGTTGGATCATCAAACTATTTGACAGTTGGATTACCAAACTATTAACAAATTCAATCATCTCCAAAATATTAACCAGTTGGATGAGCATTCGCTCAGCCATTCTGCGTTTTGACCATGGCTCAACACCACAAAGCTGGTGTCCACTGTACATGGTCCGGCAGGAGCAGCGATCAAGTGGCAATATCGACACGAAGCGCTTGCACCATGCGGTGATAGTGATCATCCCAATGTAAAGAACATATCAATCTTATATCTATATACATCTTATACTATTTGAGCTTAGTCTTCATTACCATGTTCCTGGTGCTGGGAATCTACATCAAAAACCATAATCCAGTGGTGAGTACCCTTCATTCATGCGCAACCAATGGCTAAGGACATAAAACTCAGTAGCTGCTGACACTCATGTAGGCGGGATGTGTTGATGTATGTTCTTGTTCGTGAACGTTGATGACATATCCCGCTGTGTGTTCTTTTAGTGTTGTTTCGGATAATTCAAACATGATTGCATTTCCTTCAAAGATGCTGATGCCATTCTTGCTGACATGTTTGCATTGCTGCTCTGCTGTCTAAACTTCTAAATGGGTTCTGACCCAATAATTGACCTGGCAAGCTTTCCACGCCCGGTCCTAGCAATTAAAGCCTGGTCGCCCATCTCGAGAATTGCACGAATGGATGCGGTGTGAGCAGGTCTCCGACGTTTTATCTGCTAGATCCTTACCTCAAGTGGCATTCATTAGTGAACCTCCACAAAAACCGGAGTTGATGTCATATAATGACAAGGCGTCTTTCTACATAGAGAACCCAAGACCAAACCCCTGGCGATGGCATCTTGAAAAACAAAGGCTGACCAAGCGACTCGGCTCATCGGGTTCCAACAACACTTCCAGAATTGGGTCATCGATTCCCACACTTTGAACCATGTATTGCAATACTGTAGTTCCATCACAATTGGCAAGTCAACCACTCATTACGTCCAAACCAGTTGCCCTCGTCCGTTCACTCTGCATGTGTGAACTTGCAACTGGTGCACTCTTGCATAAACATGATCCATTTCTGTTGAAGGCAACTTGTTTAACCAACGGTTGTGGGAATATCACATGAAAACCAACATCTCAAGGTCCAAAAGCATTGGAACGAACTGATCTTCGAGGGTGATATTGAGGTTCTGTGGATATGTTTTCATGTTTCTTTTTCTGGGGTTCAGTTCGGTTGTTCACAGAAACTTCAACAAACCAATTGGCAAAGTGGCTTCGAAACTATATCTTTAACGCCTTGCGTCTTGAGATTGGTACTGTCTGGACATAGGTTGCGCTTCAAAGATCGCAAATGATGAACAGAACGGATACAGTATATTAGCTTCATCCAAAATATCTTTCTTTGCAATTCTCGCGGGAGCCGAGCAAAAACTGTGCCATGCTAAACTGTTCCATGCTCAGGGCTGACTCCACCTGCACATCTGCTCAACGCATCAACGAACGCACAATGTGGTGATAATGATGGACGATGATGGACGATGATGGACGATGATGGATGATGATGGATGATGATGGACCATGATAGTGATGGATGCTGGCGCATTTTGATAAGTAGAGTGGCCAAACATGGATGGTACGGGGCGTTCCTGCTGCGATGATATTTATGCTGGAGCACCTTCGGACGATGTAAGAGGGGAAAAGGAGAAGAGGGTGTAATAGACTAAAGCTGCAAAGAGTACTGCGGCTACCCACACGCCCATCTGTGTCAAAGCACGCGGCAACTCCAGCATATGTTAGTTTCCATCGTATCGTCTCCACAACCGGTTGCAGAAGTCCGAGACGGCCATTCTGACCTGCTACATTCCTGATTGTCACGTCCTAAACAGAAAAAAACACTTTTTCTCGCCGATTTGTGGGTCATATCGCCATATCCGTACATCTCCAACACATGTGGTAGCAAAAAGTCTGCTGATTAGCTGGTCAGCAAGCAGCTGCTTGCCTGGCAATCTGCATTTCCTATAATTTATGCTGAGGTGTCGAGCTGGTAGAAATCCACATCCGCTGCTCTTTGTCATTTTGCAGTGCTCTTTCTTAAGAAAACTGACCACGTGGTTACCTGCTTTGCTGGTACTTCACCCTGATTGTTGGTACTATATAAATCCGGCTGTGAATCGCTGGTCGTTGGTGGCTTGGGTGTACTTGCTAGTAAAAGAGCTCATACAATTGCTATTATGCTATTACCAGCCATTAGTACTACCAGCTACCAGCAACATAGGACTATTACGCGCTGGTAATCACTGATTGCCTTGTAAAATCACTCTGGTTCTCTATGATATACATACGAGTACAACTCATATCACTGCTAGTGACTACCCATCGTAATCTAACGTGGCTGGACAAACCACCATTCAAGTAGATGACTTGCCATTCGCGCAAGGGAATGGTGATGGTTTCCAACCAGCTATGTGAACGATCATCAGAGTGTAACTACTGTTGACGATAATTTTCTGCAAGTCACCTGATCGATCACCAGTTTCTACTCCTGCTAATCCCAATTCCTCAGTTCACTAACCATGGATTAACCAATTAACCATCACTAAGCACAGATTGGCAGTCATTGACCAGTATCATAACCATGGGCCAATGAGTACCATCAATGACCATCATAGTCCAGTGAAAATTGACCAATTAATCATCAATAACCATTGACCAACACTATATCATAGATCATCACCAACCATCACTAACCATGGATTAACCAATTAACCATCACTAACCATGGATTGGCAGTCATTGCTGACCATCACTAACCATCACTGACCATGGCTTAACCATCACTAACCATGTATCATACCATGGATCAACCGTCATTTTCTACGGTCGTCATTCCCACTAAGCTGATCGTCGCGGCCTCAATGGGAGGTATGGCTCCGTCGCAGTTGTACTTTGGAATCCTCTGTGGGCACCTGGGGGGGCACGCCAGCCACCACCGACATATCCATACCATGGATGTAGCTGCATCTGAGTCTATTGGGGTATCTATATATGGGTGTTTCTCAAAATGGGGGAGCCGAAAAATGATTGGGTTCTTTTAACAAATGGTTAATATAAAGGATGATTTAGGGGACCCCTATTTTGAGAAGCCACCATATATGGTTGCATATCTGAAATTACATCGCTGTATCATGTCTTGAATTGATTCTAGACAGTACATGTATGGGTAATGTGATAACCATTGGACAGCTATACTTATGTTCCATATCGATCAATATCATTGTCATATCTGCACATGTGCAAAGGGGTAAAACAATATAGTCCCTAGCATACCGGAAAACAAACCACTGGTTTGCTGATTCTTACTTAATTAATAGTACTGATACATCAATTCCCATATATGAATATCAACAATGTACCATGTCAAATATATTGTCAATTCATCAATGCCATACCAATCATTCGATATTTCACCTGGTGTTTCCACACATCATTCATCACCACCAACCCGTCCTACTTCGGCTGATCAGCTTCAAGGACCCGGAGAAATTGTGCGGCGATGGGTTGGATATAGCCAGTACGAGTCCCGCATGTCGCTATCAACGACCGTGATTATTGCTGGTTCACAAGCATTTCCTAGTTCAAAGTTTGTCTATCTGTTAATCTTCCGATTTAGCGGCTCTACCCGCACTATCCCAACATACATATTGGTTGTTGTTGTTGTTGTTGTTGTTGTTGTTGTTGCTGTTGCTGTTGCTGTTGCTGTTGCTGTTGCTGTTGCTGTTGCTGTTGCTGTTGCTGTTGCTGTTGTTGTTGTTGTTGTTGTTGTTGTTGTTGTTGTTGTTGTTGTTGTTGTTGTTGTTGTTGTTGTTGTTGTTGTTGTTGTTGTTGTTGTTG
>VSDK01025029.1:131629-201599 GCA_009767595.1 Symbiodinium kawagutii
TGTTGTTGTTGTTGTTGTTGTTGGTGTTGTTGTTGTTGTTGTTGTTGTTGTTGTTGTTGTTGTTGTTGGTATCACCTTGATTTCCAAATTCTAAATGGCTGTGGGTCAATACCCTGCACTGCTGGCCATTCACATCCCATAACTAAACTAGTGTTGGGATCCGAACTACCCATTTGTTGGTCGGTTCATATTGACCCATCCCCATATCAATCATTGACCCGCGATATGGGTCACAACGGACACCCCAAATCATCCAATATGACTCATTTACAGTAGTAAGTTATCCATTTTTGGGGTCCCCCAAGCTGGCTTGAGATCCACCCATATGCCAAACCCCATGACTCCTGGGTTTCACCTGTCCATCAGCCGCGCCACGCCCGCCCCTCCCAACGGCTTCGCTGTCGTTCGTTGAGGTTCCAACTGCGCTGGAACTTCCCATGAGGAGCTCCTTGATGCAGCTGGTTGATACCCTTCCAATTACCTTTGTAATGGCTATGGGTCAATACGAATCAACCAATAATCGTGGATAATAACCAACAAGAGTAGGGAAAACAATGGTTAATGATAGGGGAACCAGGGGTACAGGGTTTTGACCTGCAGCCTAATCGGAACCTACCCCAAACAACAATGGTAGAAACCAGCTGGTCGTCATGGTGAATTTTTGGTGATGCTTCATGCTTGATTAATGGTTGGTGAGTGGTTGGCAATGGTGCATGATGGTTGGTAATGTTGAATAGTGGTTCAGGTTCAAAGATGCTGCTCGAGCATAAATGACAGACTGGATGGGTCCAATCGCGGGAGCATGATCCGAACATAGTGCTTACGGTTACGCGAGGAAAAGGCACTTGAGGTTTTCATGTTGGCTGTCCTAGTTCTCGTTGCTGGTTCATGTTGGCTGTCCTAGTCCTTGTTGCTGGTTTCTCGTAGTTGCAGTCCCTCTGTTCTCCGTGTATATGTAATCCCAATTCTGTTGAAGCACGCGCAAAGTGCGACTCAGCTTCTTACCGGCAACTGAAGCGCCAAGTGTGCGGCAACAAGTCACGAACTGAGTCTCCATTTATGGATCAAATTTGGAAATGTAGCGATCTTCCCAAGCACCTAACATCTGGCTGAGCTGGGTACGGTCTTAACCCACCGAAGGTCTATGGGAAGCAGTCATGCCAATTTCCACAACAAGGACTGCCTCCTGGCCCATTGAGGATCAGAACAGCTGAATAATTCCTGATCACTTCAACAGGTAATTACATATTACATGGTTCCGTAATAAAGTTCCTGTTTGATAGTTGCTTTGCTCATAACTTTGACAGAATGGAATCAGTATAGTTTCGATGGATAGTCGAAAATCTCAGCAATAAATCGAGTCAGTTCATAAGCGCAAGATGTTTGCAAGCTGATTGACCAACCACCGCGGTGAAACCGCTGGTGTTTCGCTTCTTATAGCCTTAGTCTTGGTGGGTTCTACCTGCCGGCGGCTTGGTCCCGTGGTATCTAAGGTTGTTGCTCTCCAACCCATCAGGGCAATGTACAGTGCTCTCCACGGCTTTCATTCCTGGTTCTTTTGTTGGGAAATGGTTGGTTTAGGATGGTTATTGATGATTAAGCAACGGTCAATTAACACTTGTCTTCCAGTTGTTACCCATGGCATCCCATCGCTAATGAACTGGTAGTTGTTAACAATATTAACACCTGTCTTCCAGTTGTTATCCATGGCTTTTTAACTAGTAGTTGTTAACTAATGATGGTTAACTACAACTGATGGCTCCTGCTTCTTCATCTGGAGCATCTCTTGCCAATACTCATCCGCAAGCTGCTTGCTTCGAGCAGCCTGCCAAGGTTGGCAGGACTGACCCTTTCCCCTGAACACGAGCGCCCAAAGAAAACCAAGCTTTGGACAAGGAAACTATATCTGTGCAAAGGTTTGGGGAAGTCAATAATATAGAGAAAATAAGCCGTTTGACAATCGCGATCATGATAGAACATCATTCCAGTTTAGAACTTTCATCATTGATTCCAAACAAGTACTCTGAAAACGAAAGGCATTCCAAGGCTGTTGCTCTTCACAGATGCTCAGAACAAAATCCATTATGAGTTAAACGGGCCTAGAGGTTCATGCCAGGCCTGGCTGCCACTCTAGCAATGCTAATCAGACAGTCACCATCCCAGTTGGACTTCAATCGATAGCGGCTTCTAGCGGCTTGATCAAACCTAGCAGCCTAGCAGAGTTAGTGGCATACCTGGCATGGTACATCGCTGGATGGTGCTGCGGATGGTCCAACGAGCAGCCCCATGGCATGTCATGGCCTCCTCCCGACAGCGGCGATTCTCTTCTTCCAGGGCCTTGCAGGGCACGCCCATGGGATAGATCTACCAATATTTTGTGGTTTATGGAAGAACCTATGTTTTGGTTTCACATGTGGCAGTGGGCAGTTCACCCTGTCCCCCTGGTTCCCCCACATCATTAAGCCTTGTTTTCCTTCTGAAATTATTGATTATCATCCCCACTAGTTGATTGGTTAATATTGATCCATAGCCATCTAGTTGGTATATCCACTACTGTTGTTGGTTATTATCCCCTCGTAGTATCCACTAACCAGCTAGAAATCACCATTGTTGCTTGTTGGTTACCTGCTTGACCCAGCTCGCCATGTCCTCTCAGTGCTCCCCCGAGTTGAACCAGGTCGAGTTCTACCCAGAAAAACCGCGCGTTCGCCCCCGCCCCTGCACCGCGGCATCGCGGCACTGCCTTCATTTCCGGTGTGCTGTTGCCAACCCGTTGGAGCAGCGCCTGGCCGCCAATGGTTGAGATCATGATTACGAAGGACGGTTGATCATTTTTGTCACTGTAAGGTGGTTAAGTGAAGCAACAATGGAAGAAGTTGATTCATTAAAGATGATCGTTTGGAAGGTGTTGAAGATGGTGCTTAGTTCATCAACAATGATGCTTCGAACAGGTTGATGACGGTTGACAATACGTAAACCATGATAATGAATATTGATTTGCAAGGATTCTCCAACCATTTTGGTGATTGTACCAATTATGATCAAACACAATTTTCACCCCAACACCATTTGATAGTCACCATGATTCACTATTATTGCTGAATAAGCATTAGTCAACCAGTGTTGTCGGCTGTGGGTCAACATCCTGTACCCCTGGTTCCCCCACATCATTAAGCCTTGTTCTCCTTATGAAATTGTTGGTTATCATCCCCCGCTAGTTGGTTGGTTAATATTGATCCATAGCCATGTAGTTGGAGCATCGGCAGATCATGTTCCCATGGTCGGGCACGGAAGCCACTCGGTTCGCCTCGCAGGTGGGTCTCAGCTCCTTGTTGGAGCTTGCCTGGGCACCACTGGGCGAAGTCTCCAAGGGGCTGGTCCTGTTATGGGGTCCGAGTCTGTGCATGCGGATGACTTGTATTCCTTGGGCATGGCCCAACATCAGCCTGGCTGGACAGTTGGAGACCGGCATCCTACTGCCACAAATTTGGTAAAACTGATTTGGTCACCAGGCGGCATGTCTCGACAGGGAAGTTTATCTCACGCCCTGCGCAATGCTTGTTGATTTCCAGCTCCAAACGGCCAGCCGTCTGCAGTGGGTCCATTGAAATCCTCTGTTCTACCAATGTTCCCTCCAAACTCCAAACATTCCCGAAAGCCTTTTAAAATCTTTAAATAAAATGCTAGTTTAGTACGCACCAAAAGTTTCCTTGCTTACGCTTGAAAGTCTAGCACCAGCTATTGATCAATTCCTTGGACCTGGAACTCCTCAACTTGAGTCATCTGGAGTATATCAGAGGTCATCTGGACTCATCTCTTCCCGGAACTTGACACATGGAGACCTTCTGGGATCAACTGTTCACTGGAAGATTGCTTCGGATCACCTGTGAGCGGCACGGCGGACCCCAACGAATCTGGGGTTTCCGAACCATTTCTTGCAGCAGTAACTGCACGTTGGGTGACAACTGAATCAAACTCTGCACCTCAGCGAGTACCAGTCAACTCTGCACCAGCGGCTGCGCAAATGATGAGGAACGAACAACGGCTGACGTTGGCTACAACTGCATAGAAAATGCCTGTATTCATCCACTCAATGGCTACATAGAATCAACTTAAAGTGCCATGATTTCATATATTGTGAACAACCAAACGGCTAATGCCCAAGCATCGAACCAATCACACCTCATGCCCAGCCTCCAACCCTTCGCGGAGCATCTGCCACTCGGGTCCTCGGGACACGGTTTTCCAGCCAGCCGTTGGTGTTGAATGATCCATCAATAGCAAGCGGGCAAGGGGATATATGGAGGTAAATCCAATACAGTAATCCATGTGGGGGGTTCTCAAAATAGGGAACCCCAAGACCATCCTAAATTAGTTAAGCATGTATAGCAAGAACCCAACCATTGTTTGGGTTCAATATTTTGAGAATCCACCATATATCTAGAAAGGTAAATACATGTAAATAGCACTTTATATGGCATATATAGCAAGAGGGATATAGCAAGCGACAATCGGTTTCACTGATTGTAACACCTTATAGCAAGAATATCATGACTGGTAAAGAAGCACCACTAAGAATGTGGATACCTGCGCACCAACGCGCCGGCCAAGCTGGGACTGGTTCTGCGCTTCCCAGTTTGCGGATGACCAGCTGTACAACCAAAGGCGGAATGATCAAATTGATGAGAGTATAATGGATACTAGATTTTTATGAATATAATCATGAAATTGCAGATTGTATAATAATTAGATCATCATCAAAATCAACATTCACGATTCATCATTTATCATTCATTATGCGCATTGGACCACTGTTCATTGATCGCCCAAAAGCCATATATTGGGCGGGGTTTGCTCTGTCCTGCTCTACCTCTTAAGGTGGCTCCAGAACTGAACCAATTCAGCAGTGATCACAACCCAGCTAGATTCCCAACTCTACTGAGTAGTTCACGTTGGGACTACAACTCCTGGCTAATGGCCACCAAAAAGGAAAACATCATCACCATGTCATCAACCATTCATTTGGTTCTTGCACTCCATCATACCAATATACCAGAGTTGAAGAAATCTGGCTCCCCAGTGTTTAATGGTCGATCTTATCATCTTGGTTTTCATCCATGCCAGTGATGACTGCTGGACTTGTTCCATCAGTGCCATTATCAATAGCAACCCCATCATCAGATCATCAGTATCAACTATGATAAAGCATGATTCACCATCATAAATCATTATCAGTGATGAAACACCTTGACCACATTTAAGCGTATCGAGCAGTCAAATGCTTGATACTTGGAAAAACAATGACCTTCTTTGAACATTTGTAGTTATGTATTCATCAACAACAACAACAACAACAACATCAACAACAACAACAAAAACACCATTAATAAAGCTTAACTCGGTAAGAAACATTTCTCAATAATTTCTTCCCACTTTCATTTGGGTGTTTCTGAAAATAGAGGACCCCCAAATCATCCAACATCAACCATTTGTGGATAGTAAACCAACCACTTTGGGGGTCCACTACGGTTTGAGACACCCTTTGGTCCTCGGTAGCAACCAAGTACCAACTGCGTTTTCGAGCCGCTGGGTCTCTGGCCATTGCTTGGCAAACCCCTGGGGTTTGTCGCCAGCTCATATAGCACCTGAAATCCCAGAAATCGTGGCAGCAGTACAGAAATATATATATATATATATAGAGATAAACATACCCCCAGTGACCATTGGGTAAATCACTCGGTCTCGCCTTCTCAATATTGGTTACTTTGATTTATCATGACCAGTATGTGTGGTGATATCGGTTAGCTATGTCTCGAATCAAAAAAGACTTCAACACTTGGGGAAGACGTGAGAACTGTGGCATTCGACTGAGCGGAGGCAGACTGAACTCAGATGTTTCAGCTCCAGGAGCGGCGATCCAGTGGACAAAATCAAGTCCCGACTCAATAAGTTGGGGCTTCTGCTTCTGTGTTGGTCAATCTTGGTGCCTTTAAGTTGTTGGGGATTTCCCGTAGCCATAGTACTGCCATTTGGCTACAATGGTGGCAAGTATCTCCTCAAGGTTCGAAGCTCACTCAGTAGGAGGGTATAGAGACATATTCCTGGCTTCAAACCAACAGCCAGCTTATGGAGTTCAATGACCATTTGAACCATTCACTAGTTGGCACCAGTTGCAGCGCTTCAGCGACAAACAAATAGAAGTAATACTACCCCTTGTCCGAAGGATGTATGTTACGAAGCCTGGTTATAGGGGGTTAGTTCACCCCCCACCTTGTACTGTAGCTTTTGTTTCACATGGCTTGATGATGTTTACCGTCTAGTAATTTCTACTTGGCAATGGAATATCCACCATAAATGGATCATTTCCTAGGGTTTCTCTAAAAAAATATGGTGATTTTCCATTGCCATGTTAAATTACCCGAGTGCAATGCGTTGGTCAGTGATTTTCCATGCTAACCAAGGGGTGTCGCACCAGAAATCGCTGATCTGAGCGCCCAGGCAAAGCCCAATGAAAAGACGTCCGCTTTGGGCAAGTCCCTGAGATCTCCTGGCGCCGTGGCTTGGGGATGGCCATGCTGTGAGCAGCTGCGGGGTTGAGGCAGAGATGTACATTGGATTCCTAGCAATGATCCGCGTTGCCCATGACATGCCCATGACTATCCAGTCGGCATTGAGCAGAAGAAATGCACCCAGTGGAAGGGTGGCGAAGGAATCAACTACTGGAGTAGTGATACGGTTGGCAGTTGAACCACCCCCCTCATGAAAAATATGCGCAAGTCAACCAACCAACCCTGTGTTAGTACATTTGGGAAGGTAAAAAAGTCAATCAAAGCATCAACAATGGTAGTTGTTCCATCGCCATTGTTGCTTACTATCCCCTATCATTATATAATCATTGATTATGAATTAATGGTTATTTGTAACCCCTATAAACCACGAGCTAGTGATTCATCCACAGACTTGGATGCCAGCTGCTGAATTCAATCTCCCGTTCTTGCGATCTTCGCCCTGGCAGCCCTCTGTGATAGGAGCTGCTCATCCCCCACCAAGGTGTGTCGAGTTTTTGTTCAGCAGTTTTGCGCGGCAAAATTCAGATGAAAATCACAACCTTTGATTGACACTCCATTATTTCTATGCAGTGTATTGAAGACCTGAGCAATGAGCAATCCAGCTATGCATGAAAATAGAAATAATAATGGTTGCTGATTGATAAGCATATGTTTGATCTTCCAGGCAGTTCATCACACTTTCTTGCAATAACGGGTCGATAGCTACTTGCTAAAGTGTTGTCAATGCTTCACTGGTACCATGATCTGCAAATCATCCGCGCTCTTGGTTCCTTGCGCTCCCGGATTTTGCTGTTCCTACTGAGTGGTCCCCAGGCAACAGCTAGGTGTTTCGAGCAAGAGTATATTCTATGTATAGCCGATGGTGGCACTTCCAAATCATCCCAAGTATGTGGTCAATCCAAGTGGTTGGTATATGCACCCATCCCCAAGTTCTGATCATCGTTCTGGTTGGTGAGAAGGAATGCTAAACCAACCAGCGGCCCAATTAAGGAGCTCATTAAGGAGTCATCAGTCCAATGGTTACTTTAATGGTTTATTTATGTTCATTTAATGGTTGGGAATGATAATTGAGGAGGCTCAGTCTCAACCATTAAAGTAACACAACCATTAAATAAACCAACCGGCTGTTGGCTCACTCCCCACCCAGCTGCCACAGCGCTTTGTCCTCTCAGAACTTCTTTGGCCAAGTACCGGCAGTCACCTTCCGTGATATCATCGCAGCCGGTGCCTTGCCAGCGACAAGGCAACACCAGTGGAGATAGATGATGAAAAATGGGTAGTCAATGGGAGACTAACCTGGCAATGGAAAAACCACCGTTTATTGGTGATTTCCCAGGGTTTCACTAGAAAATATGGTTAAAATCCATTGCCAGGTTAGTTTACCAGAGTGTAGTCAACGGTGGTCATGTAGTCATCAACATTCAGAAAACTCATGGCTGGGGCTGTGCTCACCCATTTTGACGTCTGCACCAAGGTCAGTGCTGTTGAACTACCAGTACCATTGATATATCAAATTTAGCAGAAAACGATGCTTGATAATTGATAATGATTGAAACATGCTTAATAATGATCAAAATGATAGTTAATAATACTCACTAATGGATACTGATTGCTCTTAACAATCCTTTGTACTTTGTATCAAAATGCCTTGTATCGGCCAATATCAATAACGGCCACTTGGCTAATGGCTGCATACCATTGCTGCTTTGTATCTGCTTAAGAATCATGGGAGGTCCATATGAACGACGATCACATCGTATGTGATGGATCTTAATGGTAACCCACCATATGAATCACCATATAAACCACCATGCAAAACACCATTATCACTAATTATCACTATATACAAATCACCTGACTAATCCTAAAATCCCTCACTATTTCTGGTACTTTTCGTGGTTTATGTACACTGCCGGTCCATTTCAGAGCTGGATCACCGTTTCGGCACCGGAAAATCCGCAGCGACCTGGGCCCTCTGGGGTTTGGAACCCATGGCAGCGGCGGCTAAGCCCAGATCGGCAATCTTGTAGCAACCTGGGCCCCGGGATTCGCTGGGTACGTGCCGCGGTCATGGGGAAGGCATCCATATCTACCATAGATATCTAGTATCCATATGGTATCATAGATATCTAGAATTTACATGCATCCATATCTATGTTCATGGGTTTTTTCGGCATTTCTGTCTTCTATTTCTGCATCGCAAGTATTGGATATGTCAATATGTCTGTATTGTATGCAGCTGTATGAATCGGTGGTTTCCCAAAATACGGGTACCTCCAAATCATCCATTTATAGTCATTTATAGTAATAAACCAAACATTTTTGGGGTTCCTCCATATCTATGGACATCCTCCAGGCATCTCCCGCACCTCTCAGCAGAACGCTGTCCTTGGCCCTCCGGGCCTTCGCTGCGAGCCACCAAGATGTTATCCGGTTTGATGTCCAAATGTACGAAGCCCAAGGAATGCCTTGTGGCGGCGCATGGCACAGGGGTGTACCTACAAGTGGAATCCTCCAGGGAACTTCTTGCTCTTCACCATGGTGAATGGTGAAGCAAAGGAATTATATAATCAATGAATTGATCCATGTCTGAATATGGTTTTCTTAGTATCATAGGGCTTTCTGCCCAAAGAAAAGTCATCTTTGAGGCCAGGTATGAAAAGTCTCACAGCTGACTTTTCTTACCGCGACTGGAAGTGATGGAAGCTCTGAACCCAGCTCCATCCGATAATCAACTTTGAGTTGGTGTGCAATTTTGTCTGTTTATCGATCCTGATCCCGAACTCATACAATGATCTGTAATTACTTCATTCCGTTTGGACGTTCACCGGCTGTATGACACCACGCCCTTAGTCGCAACCCTCACATCATTTGAGTGTGCCCATGATGCACCCCATGAAACGAAGGTATGGCTACGCAAACACAGTGTTTTTATCGTTGTGGCCAAACGGATCTCAGCGCATCTAGCACCAGATCCACATGGTCATGCCGCTGCGAGATGCCATCATCTCGCTAGCGAGAAAATCTCGCTGACATTTTGCACACGACGTCTCAAACACAGCTATGAACTCATGAATGATAATATAATCATGAACATATCATATGAATCCATATTGCAAATCCTCAAGTTGGGGCTTATCTTTGGTCATCTTACTGGTCCACTGTATCATGTGCATCTTAAAAACTGCTTGGGCACTGGGATGCACTCATCACTATCCGTCAGTGTCAGCACAGGAGCGATCAACCCCATTGGTTGGCGCTGCCACTGACTGCACGACGAAAACCTATGCACAGCAATCCGCCGAGTTCCTTGGGAACAGGCGCCATAAAATCTCGTACTGCAAAACATCTTCTTTTCCTATGTGGTGGTTTCTTAAAATAGGGGTACCTCTTTTGAGAAACCACCAAGCAGAATCTCGTGCGAGAAAAGTTTTCTCCTGCTGCAGCCACCTATGTTGGTCGCTTAGGAATTCTTCTCCTCCATAGATTCGTTCTTCTCACCCCCCATGGATTCGTTCTTCTCGCCCCCCATGGATTCGTTGGAGCCCCGTAGCCCTGGAAGGCTTTGAGAATTCTCCTGGACCTGCTCCGCCAGTGCAGGCAAGGCTATGGCCTGCATCAAGAGATATGCGTCACCTTCGCGTTCCACCAACGACTTCAAGAGCGTGTAATTGCCACGGGCAGCTTCCATTGTTGCCACACCTGTGCCGCTGGGAATCTCTTTTCACATCTTCAAAGGGACCAAAAATATCCAAAAATCATGTTATATTTCTTGCTTGTTTTCAACAAACCCAGGTCGGTTTTTGAGTCATGCGCATCCGTCATTCGAGAATTACTTAGGAATGCCACAGGAGCCATGCAATGTCTCCATCTTAGTACTCTTATGCCATTCAATGATGATCTTCGGGACCTTTGGGAAACATGCCGATCTAATGGAATGATGGGGACTCTAGATCTCAGTACCTCAAGCTTCACCCGCTGCAAGTGCCATGCGCCCGGCATGCCCATCCATCCCCACAGTGGACCTATTCGGTGATATAAGGCATCGTTGGAGTCGAAAAACATGCTGCAGATGGACCGGCGGAAACGGATATTTCGCATCTTTTCAAGATCCCAAGCCGAGAATTCCTTCCTGGCGAGTGGTTGAAAAATGTCTCTGGAAAATATGAAGTCAATCGAACAAAAATCCATGAAAGTCACTAGGCAAAATCAAAATGTTAAAAACCGCTAGCTACTAGTTGTTTAACCATAACTGTTGCATCTTATCCTTTATCATTTACCATAAAACTACAATGATCCTATTTAAAAAATGTCAATCACTACAATGATCCTCTTTTAAAAATGTCAATCAAACCACCAGCAAGCTTCATGTTGGCAGGGGAAAGGAGTTGCTGCGAACTACTTAGCAGGACGAGAAATGGTATCAACTCATCTTGTGCGATCGACCATACGAGGTGCTGATCCCCGTGTGAGTGAACAAGGATCGCAATCAAGGCTGCTATGAAAATCACAATCCAACTCAATGTGTAGGTGCGAACGATCGCCCTGTAGACACGTCTGTGTTCCAATTGGAGAGTAAACACCAAATATGCGCCACTGTACAAAGAGCTGAATCGTCGTTTGTACATCTCCACAAGGATCATCAGGATGCACGTCAAAAGAATCAGGCTCCAGATGGTAAGCAACAGGTAGTAGAAGATGGTAACACCCAATTTGTCCTCTTCAAAGACCCAGACGCGGGTACATGTGAGGGTGCTATTGAAGTCACGGCTGAAGCTTGTCATTGCACTTTGGAGGAGATTGCTGTTCTGCTCAATGCATTCTTGCATATTGCAATCAGCTTCACAAATCATGGGAACTGAGCTGCGGTAGGCCTGTTGGAACATCGTTCTGTGTATCGAAAGAGTACTGATGCCAGCGCCTATCAAAGGTCTCAATTCCACGAGGACAAAATGGAGAAAGGCTCCTCCCACCATGGCTAGAAACTCTTCTAAAAAGGCTAGCGTGGGAACGGAAAGGTGCAACTGTGTAGCGCTGCAATAGTTCCTAGAGCACACAGCCAAATGCTCAGATTTCATGCAAGTTTGTTAGTGAAGCAAACTCACGGCAAATCCTCATAGTCGCATGACGTTGAGCACACGAGCAGCAAATTCTTCGTACATGAAACTTTCGCGTCGAATGCACGAGGGAAAATCCTACCAAATGCAACCTTCGCCTTGGTCAAGCTCTGGGGGCCCAAAGCCTTAAACCCATCCATGAGTCACATGAGACAGGCAAGCCCTGGGGGCCACTTAAACAAACCCAAGGGCACAAGGGCACAAGAAGTTGATCGTCCCCATGGTGGCGCTATCGGGGTATCTATTTTCATCGCTGTTTGATGATATCCCCACAGTGGATTGTATGACTGGAGAATTGCTTCGGAGAATGCTTCACGGAGAGACTGGAAATAACCACATTACTTTGTCATTTTGTTGCCATTTTGTTATCATCTGATTTGTCATTTTGTTGTTGCCATCGTGCTGTCACGGTTTTCAGTTGTCTCCCTTGGGTTATCATGTTTTTGCAATTGGTTGCCATTTCTTTGCTTTACTGTCATGTTCTGGTTATTTATTTGAATTTTCTCCATTGCTAACTACTCACCTTTTGCCATTTCCTTGGAGCCTTTTGTCATTATGTGAGATTTTGTGTCCTGTGTGTGTGTCATGTTCGTCATGCTTGGTCTTTTTCTGTCATATGTTTGTCATTTCGTTGTTTGTCATCTTCTCTCATTGTCAGTCTTGTTTTGCCGATTTGTTTGTCGTTGTGTTTTTTTACATTTTTCTGCATGTATTTGCCTTTCTGGTGTCATTTGTTTTCTGTTTTTTTTGTACGTTGTCATGTCCATGGTTGTGTGTTTTTTGTTACATTGTTTGTCATTTGTGTTGTCATCTTTCTGCATTCTTGATCTTGGTCATCTTTGACCTTTTCGCTGCAAAAAATGAGAGCAAAGCCAGTAAAAGACAAACAAAACCTTTGACAACAAACAAAACAAATCCATTTCGCATGGCCAAAACATCTACGCTCGCAGTGCTGATTTCGCTGATCTCGGTGAACGAACTCGGATGGAACTCGGCTGCTGGGCTGCACTGCCTTCCTGGAGAGGCCGACCAAAAGCCTTCCGCACCACCCCACCCCGCTGCGGCCAAAGAGCAAAACCTGAAGCCCCGCAGCAACGTGCCGAAGCACCTGCATAACGAGCAATGTGCTTAGCAGTGGGCTTAGCACTGGAGGTTTCCCATTGATGAGGCCACACATGTTGGGTAAGGTCGGGAAACCACTGACCTTGCTTGGTGATGCCGCATCATTCACGTTGAATTCTGTCAACTGGGAGATACAGGCATCCCTGGATTGATCGCCAGTTACGATATGATAAAACTGGGTGATTACAATGTTATATTGAAACAAGCATTAATAAGCATGCAGCCACTATAGACATGTATGAGGTATGAGCGCTTGTTTGGTAAAGTTCGCTTAGTATGCGAGTAACCCCGACCACTCTTATCAACAATTTGGAGTATCTAAGTGATGATCACTTTTCTGTTGGTTTCTAACTGTATTTAAGCCAAGTCTTGGAATATTGCCCTGACAAATGATGATTCAGGTCTTCATTTGCCACTAGATGCGCATCAAACATGTGCATTCACATAAACATTGACAAACAATGATGTAGAAAAACATGTGTATGTAATATCTTATATATTCATTCAAATGCGAATAGACATATATTTGTAATATATATATATATACGGTATATTTAAACCAACACAAATATGTATATATATATACATTTACAATCAAACGTACGTATGGAGAAAAAGATAGTATGCTTTAGTATCTATGTTCATACATGTTCATATACATCTGTGCATATGCATCTGCGCATACACGTATAGATACATATGATAGATATGTCATGCACATTCTTAAGGTATGTTAAGGTTAGCCAGCAGAAAATTTCCTTCAGATACTCCTCACTGGCTGGCCCGCCCCTTCTGCCTCCAAAAGTTCATTCTCAGTGAAGCTGGCCGTAGGCCACGCCTGGGAAACAGATAAAAATGGTGAGTGCTAGTGGTCGAAATTTGGTAATGGTGGATAATGGTTGGTGACGGTTGATGATGGTGGATGATGGTGGATGATGCTTAATGATGGTTGATGATTGTTGATGATGATGAATGGTTGATTCATCTTGAAATCAATGGTCGATACTGTACTAGGCGCTTGAATTATAAACTAGAGATCACAAGCAACAACAAGCTGATCCCCGAGGACTTTACGGCAGAGTCTCCAGTCAACCAGAACATACAGTCTGGAATAAACAATCAACAAGAGCTAATTATTTGGTTAGGTCCTTGAAAAAAATCATTGTATCCCTATGAGTGGAAGTTGCTGGGGGGTTCCCTATTGAAATGCGAATGTTCAATAGATTCTGGGGCGCCGCCATTGTCAATATACCCATGTACACTTCTTCATTTTCATGAGAAAGTCTGCAAGATCCCTTGCTGTATTGCAAAGTGGTCAGAAAGGCAAAAAAATGGCTCTATCCACAACCACTCTGGTGACAAATACCCTCTCAAGTATTATGGTTTCCTCTAGAACCATCATCCTCAACACCACCGAACACCCCAGGTTCCTGTTCTTGGGGTGATCCAAACCTTTACGACACTGGCAGGACACACCGAGTCGTTGGAAATGATCATTGGTTCCATTGATAGCAGTAGCATTCGGTAGCACTCTGATGGTTGCCTGATTGTGCCCTGGCAGCAGCTGTTACGCAGTTGCTCAAACCATTCTGAACACCGCGAATTTCCAGCAACTCTCGATTCAGCATCAGCCATGGAATTAGCTATCAAATAATCATCATTAAGATGTGGTCACAATTAGCCATCAATTAAAACCATCATGAAACCATCATGAAACCATCATGAAACCATCATGAAACCATCATGAAACCATCATTCACCGGCTAGTTCACCACCATCATAAATTGAAACATCCCAAAACACCATCGATCAACATCAAAATCTACCAGCTTGCCATGGCATGCCATGACCACTGGCATGGCTCAACCCATGAGTCAACCAGACCACTGGCCACCTGGTGGCTCGCGGGGCCTGGCCTTCCTCTCATTCAGCCGATCACGCAAGGAACAGCGGCACCTGGATACGAAAATTCAACGGGGAGGTGATGGGTGCACCGCTTGTGATCGGTTGAGAAATGGTGCATTGATAGATGGTTAATGGATATATCTGAGGGTTGATATTGATACATATATAGATATATATATATATATATATAAATGAATACATATATGGTAAATGGTGAAATTGAGGAGTTGATACAAGTTGATAATATATAGTTGAATCAATAATGAAAACCACATGCTAAATAACAGTATAGTAATTATCTATCAATTGGTGCAGCAGTTTTGTTTTTGAACACGTGCTTCAAATCCGTTGACAATCAATCATGATTACCGATTAACAATCAATCATGGAATTCTGAGGGTTCATAAATGGTTCATGATATTGTTGATAGTGGTATTGCTGATAGGTCTTGATATATGCAACATGTGCTTGAGAATGGTCAGCAATGACTAATATCAGAAAATATGTGATCAATAATGGTTTGCACGTGCTGGATAAGGGTCAATAAAGAGTTGGGAATGGTTGAGTGTGCATTCGGTTCCAGAAACAGGTCTCACCATCCATTCTTGATCTATCATCCAACGTATTCAAACGACATTTCATGATGGATCACTGAGATATTTCAATGACGACGCCGGGAAATCAGGGCATTTTTTCATCAAGAATAACACGTTTCCCCATGCAGCACCGTTTCTCCTCCTGACAGGTAGCTACTGTACTGATCTCACAGGATTCATGGAGGAACCAACGGGTGCCAGTGCCCTGATCCCAGCCTTTAACAAACGAATTGACTCCATATCATTGACCTTGGATCCTCAGCTATCGAACTGTTTCAAACTGTTTTAATTGGTTGGCCAATGGACTTAACGACGATCAAAAGTCCAACTAACTAACATCATCCATTACTAGTCATGATGCACCAGCCTATTGATCTTTGTTTTTCAATTCATGAGGTGATTACCTTACCTGACAGTGGGTTCATTGCTATCTGAGATTGTTGATCAGCACCATCCAAATATCATGGCTCATTCGACCTCCAACTCGCTGCGTCAAGCAACAACTCCGTCTGGATGTGGAGTCGTCCGTCCTGCAACGCTGCGAGGGGCATGCAATGAACAAGCCTCAGCTATCCTAATAATGACGCAATAACTAGCACTAACAACACGGAGTTGTGAATTCGATTTGTATGTGACAAGGTCACTACAGGACTGACAACCAACAATGACAACATATCATGGCACACCTATAAGGTATAACTCAGACGAGTTCTCCTTGTGATCAAGTTCACCCAGCGGCCACTAAGTCACCCTTGGATGAACCATAGACTAGGATGATATCTGTAAATTTAAAAAGAAAACCACGGCTTTCACGCGGGTGATACTTGCCAACGATAGCAAACACTTCAGCAACGTCTGCATCTGCAGGGATTCAATGATTGCTGGTGATCCCCTGCTGGATGTAGCCAGCCTGAAAAAAGGGAGGAGTAACAAGAAACAGCCTCAAAACACTCGGACCTAGCACTCATGACAAATGATATGTCATCGATCAATAATCAATGTCGACACTTATCAAATAAGGACCATTGACCATTGACCAACAATAATCAAATCATTGTCGTATTGGTATATAACATATCAAACATACACTGACAAGCACTGATCACCAATGGCACAGATTCGTTCCGTCTACGATAGTTGCAGCAATGACAGTAGTCATCATGTGCGTAGTTCCAAAAACAGACACATCAGATTCTCCCAAGGTGTCACCCCGACATCGGCAAACTCTCAGAAACAGCCGGAAGCAAGTCAAATTCCAGTCAACAATCACCCAAATCTGGTTAATTAAAAAAAATAATCAAAAATCCATAAAAATCCTTCAAAATTTCAGTGGACAATCACCAGAATTTCAGTGGACAACCGGACAACCACCCAGTTCTTCTATACCGGTGAGGCAGCGACTTCAGGTCAGGTCAGGACCCACTGGTGACTTTACCACGTCTCCACCCGCAGGCCTCCAACCATGAGGAATAGTAGCGCACGATGTAGGGACAAGCTGCCGCCTCTTCAGCAACGATGTAGGGCATGCTATAGAGATGTAGTGATGATTTGGTATATCACACAAAGAACAAATCAGATATAGCACACGTATTTATATATAGATAATATATAGATAGAAAAATAAATATATATATATATATACATATATCTATAGTGAAATATATACATACATATACACGTATAAATGGAATATATCCCAAATGTTCATCTGGATCTGCATGGTATACTGTGTATATAAAACAACGTGAATCACGAATGGCTACCATGTGCTACCATCCAGAAGCAAACATATTCGCTGCCAATCAACCCTGTTTGGGATCTACAATTGGAAGGCACTACATCGTCATTGAGGCCTAACAATCATGCTAGTAGTGATCATTGCAGGCTGCTTGGTAGCCATACCATTCCCATATCAGTAGTAGTGCCTGACCACGCATATGTACGGCCTTCCCGCAGTGCCTCAAAGGATTCATCTCAACTGGGTTGGATGTAACTGATGTAACCACAATTTTCAATCTATTCGGCATAGCTTCTGCATAGCTTCGGCTTGTTCATGTCTTAATCCATAGTTAGATACCTACAATCTAGAGGTCCTAGTATAATCTATAGCTTGTGTACAGCACTCATGTCTTTATGTGTAATGCTTCTAATTTCTGGAATCAGTTCCATGGTCTTCCTTCGATCACTCGCTAAGTCAATGCCTGCAATCCTGGACGACAAACCTCCATGGAGACATTGGCCAATGCGAACACCTCCCGAAGCTCCGTCTGACGGAGACCTGGACGCGGAGCACAGGCGCGCATGCTGCTGTACTGATATCATGCTGGTCTACTGAGGTTTGCAGAAATGATTGTGGCACCGGGCTTCATAGATCCGACCAGGTAATTTTAGGTTCAAGGTGTTTCAACTTTACAGCTGATGTATTATATACGAACAAATATCTTAAAGGTACAGGAAGGTACATGGCACCATGATCACAAAAGGTTACACCTCTCTACTTACTGCTGTACGTCACGGCATCTAATCTCAACTTACGTCTAGACAAACTAACCTTCGGCTTCTATAGAAACACCAACTATTCAGTGTCAGGTTCGCCACCGCCGTCCAGTGGTTCAGTGTAGCGAACCTTTCGAGATGCGTGTCGTTTTCTTGACCTCGAAAAGCCGTGTTTCGGTGAGCTCGCCACTGTGTAGGTGGTGGGAGACGCATGTTTGGCATCGGCTGAACACTTAAAAATAGGTCCGGGAAATGATGCATGTGAAGTGAAGGCATTGTCAGGCACATCTTGGTATATCATGATGCTGTCTGGATGTCATGGGCTGGAACTGCACGCAACTTGACAATGCGTCATGCTACGTGAATGCGTAAACGGATCGGAATGTTCCGGATATTTCTGGATCCCTTGCTTCGAGAAGGAAGTAGTCAGAAACCAAGGTTACTAGTTATAGCTACCATTAACTCAACCAAAAATCGCAAAAATATGCAGTAACAACCATATAAACTCATCAATTAGACTTAAGTAATTAGTAGATCACCATGGGTAAATGTTTCCCAAATTGTAGTTGTTTCCCAACCAATTTCCACGGGATGATCAAGATGCCATTGCGGTCACTTTTAACCACTTGGTCTTGGCGGCGCTCTGATGGCACATTTCGTGCATGGCTTTGGCGCGGCTCCGGGTGCTTGTGAAACTGCGAGTGCGGCCCATCAAGTGCTTGGCAAGCTGAACTGCTGACGCTGAACACCCTTCATTCGGGAAGGCGGCTGGTCATGTCATGTCACCATTCCGTGGGTAGCCCCTCTAATCGCAGGCTTTGTGTAAAGCCGTTCGGATCAAACAGAGAGGGTAGCACTTGATGGCCCATCAACGTGCACATCCTCAACCGGTGTCTTTGCGGCCTGCGCCCAAGAGCTTGTGGATGTTTGCAGTGTCCGTCGCCGGTGTTGGAGTGAGACCATGACGTGCAACTTTCAAACATGACCAAAGCCAAGGCCTGGCATCCGAAACTGAAGACCAACATGCAGATGGGACTGAACAACAAAAGATGTCATGCCTGTCACTACATATTTCCAACAATTAGTGGATCAATATCGAGACATGGGCATGATTGCTGGTACAATGTTGGAGTGGTTTGACAGGTACCATCATTCCACACACTTTCTTGGGCACATCTGGAGTCTTCACAGTGTGTAGTAAACTCCTCACCAGCGAACAAATCGAGTTGATGTTACACGTTCCTGCCACATCAGTTTCACAATCCTTGCCCTTGAGTACTTGCATCACCAACAACAGCCTTCCCCAACAGCCGTCCCCAGCAACAGCCTTCCCCAAGTTTATTTTGGCGATGCATGAGGAAAACACACACAGAACAACTAGCATGGGATCTCCTGCCACGGCAAAGAAGCCAAAGCACCACAAGTTTGGGGTTCAATGGGATGCGACTTGGATGGTGCTTTTCCCGTCAGAGCTTTGTTCGGATCAATTTACTTCCATGGCTGCAGCTTAAGTTAGCGCCGGCCAATTGGGTGGTTAAAACCTCCCCAACCATCGCCGGTCGCCATCCCCCATTGGCTACTGGGCCCAGTGCCAAGCCCAATAACCTTGCTGATTCACCAGCATTGCAACATGAGACCGCGCCCCCCCAGATGCGCTTTGACCCTGATAGACATGCCTTCACGACCAGGTCATGTGCCTACAACGTTAACAGCACCGCTTGCACCGACCGAACTTCAGTGCAAGACGGCCCAATTTCTCGCGTTGCCCGGGCTGCGCAATGTGACAGGTGACCTATGGGAAACTTCTTCAGGAAACAGCAAAGCGGTAAGGGTATTGACTTTGCCCAGAATAACGACGCATTCAGCTTTCTATGGCAGGTACATGGATGTGCATGCAAACAAAAGAGCGCCACTGTTTCCGCGAAAGGTGGACCCTACCAGCTATCACATACTCGGGAAGCAGCAAGTGGCATGACTCGGTTTCATTCGCATCCTCCACTAGTGGTGGTACACTGAAAACATGGATCAAGAATGATCATGTCAATTTTGGAAGCTACACTGACAAGACGCAACCAAGGACATTTCCTATGGATTGTTTACCCTCAAACTGACGGTATCCCTTGTGAAACTGTGCGTGAACTTGGTTGATTGATTCTGCTCCCCGCACTTTCATGAATATATTGTACTCATGTTTCAAGATGTGTAGTTCGATTAAATCAAGCATCAACACCAATCAAAAACAACACACTCACACAAACGTGAGTTTTCATGAATACATGGTCAACAAGAATGATTCTGCCAGTCTGAAATGGTTTCATGATTGGCTGCCAGTCATCGCGACCAAACACTTTCCATGGCACAGCCCGGGACTCCTACAGGAAATGCGGTAACGATTTGATCTCATGGACTGATCCTGCCGGTGGGCGGAGTCAGTGGAGTCAGCGGATGGTCGAGGTATCTCTTGAGCTTCTGAAGACTTTGTCGTTTTCTTTTAAATTGGAATCCAATTTAACAATTTATTATTACTGGATACCATTTGTTGTGTTTTATGTTGTTTTAAGTATGGCCGTACAGTATACTTGATTATTACTGGTTTTTGCAGCAGCTAACCATGTATTGCAACCGTTATTATTAGATATCCACTAACAATAGGCAATTACAATTATCATTGGATACCCATTCATTAGCGGTAGGTCTATTTTTACACGATCGGTTGTCAATAGTTCTTAAGGTGATAGTTGATTGAAAATACAACTATCCTTCATGGGTAAAGCTACTTAAGTAACGATGAATTAATCCACTCTTAACGTTGGTGGTTTGTTATCAGCCATTGGAAACAACAGTTTTGATTGCTGTGAAAGATCATATCATCCCTGGATATCAAGAAACATTGTGTCTATATGTGTCTATCATTACTCGAATATCAATATTGACCACTATCAACAATGTTCAATCATCATCGACCATGATCAACCACCATTACAGAAGCGTTTCTAATCATTGGCTCCAATTCTGCCACTTCTCACTAAGCATTGGGGATGGGATGGCACTGGTAGGACGACGACCCACAACGGGTACTGCCCATGCTGAATTGGACGACTTTCATGGGCTGTCCAAGCGATAAAATACAAGCATAGCAAATGAAGGTTTCAAGTTTCAACCAAAAAACAGAATAACACTAATTACTTATAACAACTTAGCATAGGCTATGACGACGAATGATACTAACAATTGAAAATTGCGCGCAGATTCATACGTATACATCATATGTAAGCACAGCCGTGTACATGAAGAGGAGCCAACCAAAATGTCACCGTCCGTAGGCATACACTACCATGGTTCAATACCAATACAACAATCATGCTCATACGGCTCATACTGTGAACGGAAGTGCGCAGCAATCTACCTCTGATCCCATCCCCTTGGCCCGCCCTTGGCCTTGGCCCGCCCTTGGTCTACTGGGGTCCCAGGCCACCAAGCAGCCAGCAGCGCCAGCAGCAGCTTGCCCGGCACGCTGAGCGCATGTCCATCACCCGTCTGGGCCACCACCTGCGAGGCAAGGATCGGCAGCGTGGTTGATCAGACGGTGGCTTCTCAAGGCACTCCGGGGACTCCCAAAAGTTATGGTTGCTGTTGTGACTATATATGGCTGTGGGTCAATATTAACCATTAATAATAGGGGATACTAACCAACCAATAAGAGGGAACTGTGACTAATTATATTTAATGTTGCACTTGGAGGACTTGTGACTATATATGTTTATGAAAGGATGATTTGTTGGGTCCCCTAGTTTCAGAAATCTCCCGATGTTTAGCTAGCCTAATTCATGATTAAACTGATGTTTCAGTGGTGGTTCATTGATGGCTAACGATGAATTGAGGACTAATTGTTTGATTGATGGTTGAAAATGATTCGAAACAGTGGTGAAATGATGGTTACAGCAATAATACATGGTAAACATATGGCTAGTTCATGGTCAATACGCGGTTCATGCTGAGTTATTCATGGCTAAAAGTAACTTAGAAAATCCAAACACCTCAGCCAATCCGACCAGCAACCTGCAACCTGCTCTGTCACCTGAAATGTCTTGGCCGGAAGCTGCGGCTCGTTGTTCAAGACTGGGAATGAGGCCTCGAGGGGTCGCCCAGCATCGCGCGGGTCGCCCTCCCACCAGGGAGGAAAGGAGCTGGGTTTAGGTCGAGACCAACCAACAAAGACCGGAAAATATGAACAAATAACAAGTTTGGTTGGTATTGGCATTGAAAAGCTCTTGACTGCTTGTTGCACGCTTAGAAAAACAGGAGCGAGGCGAGTATCTTGCCACTTGAGTTGAGATCCGATAATCCAAATGGGGAAAGCCCATGGCTGAGCTGGCGCTGCTGACTCTCGTTGAAGGATACCAAACACTCGCTAATATGTTTCTTGAAGTTATTCCCATTTGTCATTTCAAATGCTAATGCATCCCATACCCTATGACACTGTTGTGCCTAAATGCATGTAACATGGCATGTGAATTCGTTACAGTATATGGCCTCTTCTGTAGCACACTTTTAGGAGGTTTTACCACGTTATATTGGGTATAACTTGATAAATGGTAAGCTGTTTGACCGTATCATATGTATGTGCGCAAAATGTGTACAAACACATATCGCATTGATGTTGTAGACGTATCATATGATCACAAAAAGCGGTGAAATGCTGTCAATGCCTTGATTTTGCACCTCTTCAAAGCATGGGTGTGTGTCCGCCTCATCTAGATGCATGGAATGGTTCACTCCGGGATGTTCCAATCTTGGGGGTCCACAAATGTGGTTCACCAGGATTGCCATTGTGGAAGATCGCCACCAGGTCCAGCACCAGGATCAGTCCGCAGCTGCTTCTGAGAGGCCAAAATGCCCGCTTGCCCCACGCTGCTGCCTCAAGGATCGTGATGGCTGATCCAGGTCATGAAGGACGTCACATGGGTGTTTCTCAAGCCCCCAAAAATGGATGGTCTATTATTATACTGTACATGATTGATATGCAGGATTATGAGTGGGGGTACCCCTATCATCCGCTGTTTTGAGAAAACATCACATGTATGATGCTAAGCTGGTGACTTCTAATGCCAAGAAAATTGCCCATTAGGATAATCATTCCTTGATAGAACATAAGCCGGGACTCCCTGTTGTCAATTGACTGTAGATCAATACTGTAAAACATCCCATAAATGACCAAGCCAGTCTTTGTTGGTATGTTCATCTACCCACTTGTTGGTTGGTTAATATTGACTGATCCTCAATTAGATTCTTCACATTGTACGAGAACCAAGCTCGGGAGTTGCCAAAGAATGAGGAATACAGATGTCACAATGCCATGGGCCATGTACAGCTGCACTACATGAGTATATGCCGAAATAGGATCACCAAGGGCCCCACAAAAAAAAAAAAAACATTTTACAAATGGAAACCATTGGTTTGGGGGTAACCACTATTTTGGCACATACCCACATGCTATGTTCATCTATGTCTGTCTCTCTTTTTTCTTCTGACGCCATGAATGGCTGCTGGAAAGGAAGTACGTTCTCTTCCCTGCAGCACCCTTCTGCATGCTGGCTATTTATATAACACTTGAAAAACATGATCAATGGAATGATATGAATATGTTGCTTTTTAAGTTAAGATTGATCAAAAAAAATACAACACAGGCAAGCATTTGGGCTGGTACAAATATCGCCAATCATACTGCCGCTGGGCAAATGATAGCTTTCTCCACCAGCGTAGCTGCATGCTTTCTCCACAATCGTCATAACTTTCATTCGAATTGAAAGCTGCATCACACCAACATGATCATAATATTCCATCAGGTTTCCCACAACTTGCCACCGTTATACCCCATGACTCCATGTCAGTGGGTCAAAACCCTTAGTCCCCTCGGTTCCCCCATTATTAACCATTGTTCTCCCACTACTATTGTTGGTCAATATCCCTCATGAAATTGGTTGATTAATATTGGCCCATAGCCCCATGACAAGCAGATCCTTCGCTGCTGATACGCTCTCTGTTTGTTCCAAGATTGCAGGGACCAAGGAGCTGACTGTCACCTCAACACAGCTACTGGGTATAGTTGGCCGCATATTGATACATGAATGGCTACTGGGTATTGCTACATGAATGGCTTACAGATTTGGTGCGCACCTAGATATTACATACTTCAGAAATATATACTATATATAATTATATATATAACTATAAAAGAGGGTCAGTAACATGGTTTGACATGTTTTGACTGTGTTTGTTCAATGCTAATGTCCTGTTCATCAATTTATGTTAAGCATGCAACTACCCCAAAAAATGATGGCCCGTGAACAACATCGCATCATCCCAAAATGAACGCATCCATCAATAGAAAGGTTGCCCTCATGGACCCAACAAGTATGACCCAGTGTGACCAACTTGGTTGGCACATATCCCATCACTTGGGAAACCAACCGGATATTTCCAAGTCCTCACATCCGAGGGAGACAAGGGGCCAATGGCCCGCGATTCCGACTGCACTTTCAGCACGGTTTAGATCATCATCCCCAGGTATGGTTGAAAATGAAGGATATAAAGAACAAGTGAAACATCTTGAAACCACCAACCATGATCAACCATCATGATTACTCAAGCGTCATAAACTCATGAACCATCAGTCTGAGCGTCAAATAACCATCATTAATCACTGCTGAGCCATTCCACCATCAACCATCATTCAACCACCATTCACCTCAGCTTGTTCGCCCACCAGATCAGCATGACCACTGGACTTCGGTTCCGGCTCGCTGTTTCTTCAAGTTGCAAGCTGGGTCAGAGCACAAACTCACCTGAGCCAATGGTCCAGCTTTAGGTCCCAGCTTCCCAGGTGATTCCTTTCCCAGGTCGGGATGCCGTGGCCAGCGATGGACGTCTATGGACACCTATGGACACCTATGGACCATCTCACCGTCAGGATTTGAGCTGAGCTTGTCAGTGGCAATCAGTGGCGAACTTCCCATGACATCCGACACATCCGACGGATGATGGAGCATAGTAAGCACAGCCTATCACCACCTAGCTATTTCGATAATCTCAAACTACAAAAACTACTAATGAGCCATTGGTAGCACAGCCTATTACCACCTACCTATGATGGTAACCAAAAACTTTCTCTTCGATAACCTCAAACTAAAATGGCTGGCTGGTCCTTGGTTTCAATCGGCCCAAGAAATGAGGTTGTTGAAGTGGTAATCATCCCAACTAAGCAGGACGGTTCAAAGAATGACATCAATGACGTATCCGATGACTAGTCGTTGACATACATTTCTCATTCCTTGTGATTAGATTGTTGCCCGTGGTTGTCATGCAACAATCATACCCCCATCAAACTATATGTCTTTATATGGATGCTTCTGTTAGTTGCTATATATCCCCCTCCAACTACTATAATTGACGATTGATCATATCCCCAATCGTGTGGTTCCTATTGCTGCTTGACCATCACGAACTAGCCACTGCAAGTGGGTACCCAGTGGCGCACATCTAACAACAGCCATGGTCTAGCTGGTGGGATGTTCATTGATCTATGGCAATCTATGGTGGTGCTCATAAATAGTGTTATATGCTGGCGTTCCACTCACCAGCTTAGCCATACCATGCCACATCTACAAATCCGAGCACCCGTGAGCAACCCAAAAGTTGATGCTTTCCAAAGGCGGTCCCAGGGCCCAGTGACATACCATTCCGATGCAAATGGCTCCACCAACGGCACCTGGGACGAAGCCACAGCTGAAAGCAACAGCTGAAATACGGCGAGTCAATGCGAGTCACAGGTGAAACGATCGCATCTGGTATGACTATGTGCAGGTAGCTCCTATGGTACACCTATGCAACAACAAATTTTGCTTACTGGTAACCTGGTAGCCCAACCCTGGTAGACCTATGGAATAACGATGGTTCAGCTATGGAAAAAAATGTGGTCTCGGGCATAGCAGGAGTCACCAACAATGCAACGATCTACATGGGAAAGCCAGGACCTGGGAATCCTTGTGCTCATGGACGATGCTGAAACGATAAGCAGTGGAAATGGAACAGGTGCAACCGTCTCATGCTGTTTGCGGCTCATATAGGTCATAAAGACTTATGATAAGACACCATACGCCAGCCACTGTGAACCAGTTCTAATCAATCGCGAAAACCAGCAGTACAATACTATAATACATGAACCCCCCTAGTCAAAGACTTGGTTTCATGGTTTGAGGCCTCATACAAAAACCAGGATTTCATAGGCTGCACTCCCAACCAGGCCAACCTGGTCAAGAAGCAAACATCTCCAGTAAAGGAATATCCATGATATACAATCACAACAACCAGTATATAATCATAGTAATAACCAGTACAATAAATGAATATCCATGATAACAACCAGAGTGGACATTTAGACAACGTGTTTCAGAATCATGCAATGAAATAAATGCTACCATGATCAGCTTGATCGCCTGTTGCTGGATTTTCGTATCACAAATAGTTGATATGTAGTTATGTAGCACATGAAAATATCATAATCACATGAACGACTCATCAACAACCCATGCAGCACTGGTCCTACTGTTGAATTCATTGATAACACACCGATTTTAATGCCAGTATATGCGTCACTGGTACGTCAATAATCACCTGTGTTGCTGCACTGTCATGAATAATCATGAGTATAATAACCAGTATATAAATCACACAGTTGTTCTAGAAGCTATATAATCGAGGCTATCACCCAGTTGTTACATCCTGTTAGTATAACTTACACACTAGTGATTACTAACCTATCTGGAAGATTGCTGATGAATCACAAATTCAATCATCACCAAACGCTACCAGGCAGCTCCACACCGTTCACGATGCTGGGCGACCGTGATGGGCGATGTGACTGAGAAAACATGTCAGCCAGTTGTCGGTGGCTTAAGAAAAATGACCAGGACCAAAAGATGACATTTCATGATATTGCTTATATAGATCATCAGCATGTGTTGTTAAAGACTAAGTAACCAACATGATAAATCCTTGTGCGTTGTTCCTGACCACCTACTTGAATAGCTGGGGGACAGTAATAATCTTGAACCCACTCATAATCAACATATCTTAACAATGATAAGACTAGGCATTCATAATTAATCATGAATCATTCACTCCAATAGTTGATTAACAGTTTCAACCAATTAAGAAGTGATCATTGATGAAGTAAGTCCATTAAACTAAGAATATCTACATGGAAATACCTTTATCTGGTCATTGATGAATGATGAATTTGAACTTTTAACTGACCAGCTTTACCTGTGACCACTTTGCTAGGGCAGGCTGCGGCGGACGCATGTGGACGCCGAGGCACCATTACAGGAAACTGCCATTGGTAGGTGCCACCCGTGATGATTTGAGCTTGATTGCCTTAGACACGAGGTGCCAACCAAGAATGGCTTAAAGGTGGTTAGATGATGGTGGAATAATGGTTGAATGATGGTGAAATGATGATGAAATGTCATGGAGAAATCAAGCAACTAATCAACTATGGAAATGAAACATCATCCATAGAAGGGATATGACTCACCAATTGTGAGCAGTATCTCCACACCGTTGAGTTTCATCTGAGGTCCTATTACCATGGTTGGATCTTCATGGTCGCCAGCCAACACTCCCAATCAATCCAAACCTAACCATAACTCATGGCAGTTTGAATGTCAAGAGATGACCGGCATATTTTGACCTGATCAATGTGGAGAGCCTACAACATCCCCGTGTTGACGACAATGACGAGTCACCAAATACTAGTTCTACAACTGGAGGTTGGACCAAACCCGCTCAATCAACATGATTATGGGCAAAATATCTCTGGTGAAAGGTGACTTTCAACTTTCAACATGAACCCATTGTTGGAGTGCATCACCGTTGTCATGGACCCAAATTAACCAAGGGGTCATCACTTCACCATAGCCCAACTGCATCAACCAAGTGGATCTTGTGCCGCTCCCACATGAACCAGCTGAAGATTGGAAGCATCAGGAGGACAGAAGCGGAACGCTCCCGAATGTCTTCCCCAAAGCAACTGCACACCTAAATCAGGAACAGCTGGGTAGCATGCACCCCAAGCAGAATCATCCCATGTCGTTATGTTGTTCTACCCCCCGGATGTCGTTCCCCGAACCACTGCGGCAGTTCCAACATCCTTCAACTTCGTGAGAACCAGGTTGCTTTCGGTGACCTCAACTAGGACCTTGATGTACCTGTCCAGGAAGGCATCTGCAGCACACAGAAAGTTCAACGCAGGGATTGTCCAATGACATTCCATTGACTTTCAACTTCACCTCACCTGGTGGGTCCACTTTTGGGTCTGCCGTCAGGTGAACTCTTGCCGCCGTGCCTCAAATTGTCAAAGATCCGCCACTCCTCATCAATGGTCAATGGGAAGAGCTTGTTCACATTTCGAAGCCTCAGCAAAACATCAGAACCAACCGAGTGACTTCGAGTTCCACATCGTTTTCGATGCCCAAATCTGGTAGAACGTGGCCTAATCGCGAGGGGGCCTGGAGTAAATGATGAATTTAGATGTCGGATGTGGCTGTGGGTCAGTTCACCCTGTACCCCTGGTTCCCCATCATTAACCATTGGTTTCCCTCTTATTGGTTGGTTAGTATCCCCTATTATTAATGGTTAGTATTGACCCATAGCCATGTCGGATGTCAGGATCCCCAACCCTTCCAGTTAGCAAGAGCTCCAGGCTGGGAAACGAACACCGCCGTGGCTTTCATCACCGGCGGCTTCGATCGCTCGATCGCTCAGTTGTGGTTTATGCATCACGGATCTATCACCCATCATTCATCAGCATTTAGCCTCACAAAGTATCAACCAACACCACTATGAATCTATCAACCAACACCACTATGAATCATTAAACATTACTAACCATCAGTTGAACCGCTTGCACGATGGGAACCTGACTTCCATCCGAGCAGCCCACTGGATAAGATTACCTAGGGCTGGCCAGGGCCAACTTCTACAGCTCTGCCCCTTGCGAATCGGCCATGGATTTTGCATGGTCAAAAATCCATGGTTTCTTCGGATGCTTGGGGCCCTTCGGGTGCAATGCCTAGGAACTGGTTCTTGTGCTGGATGTCATGGCGGTACTTCTCTGGCAAGGACACCAAAATGGCCTTGACATCTTTCCTCAGTGGCTGGAATGATGAGTCAACCAACACAATGAGGAATCCAAAAATACCGTGGTTTGTTTGTGTTTCTTCGTTTGTTGGTTCGGATTCTTCATTGTATATGTGCCGGTTGCCACTTGCAAATCACATGTACCAAAATCGGGTCCCTGGAATATGTCTGTTTTCCACTATAGGATTCGTTTGATCTTTTATAAGTGAAATGCACGATTCATCAAGTTGTTGCAGCAATTATTTAAAATGTGTTTGTGCAGGGTTTGAGAAGGAAATGGTTGAACATGGAGTGTTTTTTTTTAGGGTCCCCCATTACTAAAACCATCCTAATAATGCAAACATATGTATACTATTTTGGAAAAGGGTTTTGCAACAGGGAAGGGATTGATTGATGATTTAGTTGGATGTGGAATGATGTGGATGGCAACGTCTCAAGCACAGCCCAGCGATGCCCGAAGAATCCCAAGGACAACCAACAGAAACACAGTTCACGAATGACAAAGAATCTGGACTACGTAGCAATAGACCATCAAAATGATTGCCTGACAATAAATGATAATAAGCACGACAATCAAAACCAACAACCAACAACAACAGCATGCAAGAAAGAACCAATCAGCACGGAAATTACTGACCATTCATGTATTTATGAGATATTGCGGGTCTACACAATCTCGCATCATCTATTGCATAACATGGCTACTTTGTGCAGCTGATCGACCTTGTCAAGCAGGCTTACAAATTGTTCCCGTACCATGATTAACCGCAGAGAACCATACCAAGCCATGATTAATTGACCACAGTTGACCTATGTTAACCTTATTGCTTTCAATTTGCCCTTCTTTGAGTTTGTGGGGGGGATCCCAACCTTCTCGACACAAGCTCAGCGTTTTGCGGGTCACTTCATCAGCATAACTTCTCCATAAATTCTGTAGCTCCAAGTTGGTTGATTTCCTTCTGAATAGCAGGGGCCAGGAGGTACCGATACCCAACGCATAAGCCCAGATTGAGAGCGAACATCAAGGAATCCTTCGTTCAGATCCCAGGGTCACACGCCGCAAAAAGGACACCTCAATTTGGACGTTGGAAACCTGGCAAGAGCTGTGCGAAGGGGAATGATGGGACGCGACTGGAAGTGATGACTCCGTGTGTCCATCAGGTGGTTTCTGAATGTTTGTTTTTTTCAACAGGACTACTTGATGATTAATAGGCGATAAGTTCACCAATGGTTCTAGAGGATATACAAACTAGATGGTTTCTCAAGATTGCTGGTTTCGCTTGTAAAAGTTAGCATCATGATTTTGAACGGCACTCCATGCTAGTTCACGGATCTCTTTTAATGGCGACGCTTGAAACGTCCATCTCTCTGGTGGCCATTTGTTGACACAAACGGTCGCATCCCAATGGGAGTCAAAGCAGCCGCAGGTCAACTGCATCGTACTGCGCCACGATTCCACGCAATGCGTGTGAGGAATTGCTCATTGACAGCACATTCATTGCCAGCCTTTCCGTGGTTCGCTGGACTGCCAATCATCTTCTTCCCAACTTTGGTGGTGAGAGTTGCGGGAATTGTTCTCTTGGCCTTGCCAGCCGCTCCATGGATCCTTGGGCTTTTGCCAATCATCTTCTTCCCAACTTTGGTGGTGAGAGTTGCGGGAATTGTTCTCTTGGCCTTGCCAGCCGCTCCATGGATCCTTGGGCTTTTGCCAATCATCTTCTTCCCAACTTTGGTGGTGAGAGTTGCGGGAATTGTTCTCTTGGCCTTGCCAGCCGCTCCATGGATCCTTGGGCTTTTGCCAATCATCTTCTTCCCAACTTTGGTGGTGAGAGTTGCGGGAATTGTTCTCTTGGCCTTGCCAGCCGCTCCATGGATCCTTGGGCTTTTGCCAATCATCTTCTTCCCAACTTTGGTGGTGAGAGTTGCGGGAATTGTTCTCTTGGCCTTGCCAGCCGCTCCATGGATCCTTGGGCTTTTGCCAATCATCTTCTTCCCAACTTTGGTGGTGAGAGTTGCGGGAATTGTTCTCTTGGCCTTGCCAGCCGCTCCATGGATCCTTGGGCTTTTGCCAATCATCTTCTTCCCAACTTTGGTGGTGAGAGTTGTGTGAATCTTCCTGCCGTTGCTCTTTGGTTTCCCAGTTGCTCCATGGGTCTTTAGGCTTTTGCCAATCATCATCCCAGCTTTGGTGTTTTGAGTTGTGCGAATCCTTTTGGGACCATTGCTCCTGACTTTGCCACTCTGGCTCTGGGTCTAATAGGTCGTTCGGCTGCTGATCCTCATTCTCCCAGGGCACTCCTTTCCACTCTGCCCATAGGTTGCCAGTTTCCTGCTCATCATCTTGGCCACGTGGTTTCACGAGGTCCGCCTTGTCATAGACTGTCCATAGCTCATCCCAAGCCATCTCAACGCGCTGGGATCCAGAGTTTTCGTTCCAGTTCCAGTCATTTTGGGAGTCGTCCTGATTATTTGCCTGTTGGGAGTAGTCTGTCTGGAGCCACCACTGGTCCTGTGGAGCTGATTCCTCCCAAGGATTCTCTTCCCATTCTTCGGCCTGATTCACGGGGTATCCACTGTGAGTCTGGTTCGGCTCATGCTTGTTCCACTCACCATCTTGCTCGCTTCCTCCGAGTTCTCCATGTTCGCAATGGTCTCTGTGCTTCTGGGACTCCTCCCAGTGATTCTCTGGCTCATTCTCCCAATTGGAGTCTTGGCCTGCCGGCTGCTCCGGCGATTCCACCTCCTGAGTGGGTTCTCCATGTTCCCACGGATTCTCTGGCTCATTCTCCCAATTGGAGTCTTGGCCTGCCGGCTGCTCCGGCGATTCCACCTCCTGAGTGGGTTCTCCATGTTCCCACGGATTCTCTGGCTCATTCTCCCAATTGGAGTCTTGGCCTGCCGGCTGCTCCGGCGATTCCACCTCCTGAGTGGGTTCTCCATGTTCCCACGGATTCTCTGGCTCATTCTCCCAATTGGAGTCTTGGCCTGCCGGCTGCTCCGGCGATTCCACCTCCTGAGTGGGTTCTCCATGTTCCCACGGATTCTCTGGCTCATTCTCCCAATTGGAGTCTTGGCCTGCCGGCTGCTCCGGCGATTCCACCTCCTGAGTGGGTTCTCCATGTTCCCACGGATTCTCTGGCTCATTCTCCCAATTGGAGTCTTGGCCTGCCGGCTGCTCCGGCGATTCCACCTCCTGAGTGGGTTCTCCATGTTCCCACGGATTCTCTGGCTCATTCTCCCAATTGGAGTCTTGGCCTGCCGGCTGCTCCGGCGATTCCACCTCCTGAGTGGGTTCTCCATGTTCCCACGGATTCTCTGGCTCATTCTCCCAATTGGAGTCTTGGCCTGCCGGCTGCTCCGGCGATTCCACCTCCTGAGTGGGTTCTCCATGTTCCCACGGATTCTCTGGCTCATTCTCCCAATTGGAGTCTTGGCCTGCCGGCTGCTCCGGCGATTCCACCTCCTGAGTGGGTTCTCCATGTTCCCACGGATTCTCTGGCTCATTCTTCCTCAGGCTCACCTTGCTGCTGGTCAGTCTGCCATTCTCTTTGCGACTCCCGGCTCTGCTGTGGCTGCTGATCCACACCACCTTCACTCAGGGTTGGGCCATGCACCAGCTTCAATCATGATGTAGACTTTGACATTCTATTAGTGTAATTTCACAAATCATGGTGGTAAACCAGGTGTCCTATGTTTGGTATTTATATTGGAATTTCAAATTAGTACTAGCCCACTGGCCGCCAACAAACATAAGCACAAATAAAGACACCAGCCCACAAAAACACCAGCACAACCAAAAACACCAGCCCACAAACGTTTGAAGGCTTGTGCCTCACCAAGCAAGGTTGTTATTTCAGCCATAACTCAACCTATTTTGGGGTGCCTCAAAACACGAACGACAAACTGGCGATTCCTGAAATCTCAGCGGCAAAAAACCATAGTTTTGTTGCAGAATGATCACTTGGGTGGACTTAGGGTCTACATTTTAAGGGCATACCTCCACACCCTTTTCTTGGCCGAAGACCGCCTTCATCTTCTTGTTTTGACGCCTCCTGATCATCTGCTGCATCTGCATCTGCTAACCCCTGGCTCTGTTGGTCACCCTCCTGAAGCAACATGGCAGCTCGTGCATGACTGCAAGAGGAGTTGATGCTCAATGGCTGGTTGATGGATCGTGAGTTCCTATCAGTATTTGACAATCAGCAAGCATCAATAGTTGTCAATAGTTCATGGTTTCTCAAAATAGGAGACCCCCAAAATGCATGGTTTATTGCTAATTACAAACGGTGAAGATGATTTGGGGGAACCCCTATGACTTGAGAAGCCACCAGTTGTAGTTTCATATTGGTTGATTGTCTTCGCAGTTGGTAGCAAACATCAAGGGAAGTACGGCACACTGCTCTTGGATCATCTTGAAATCCTTTGTAACAATTTTGAGGGAAATAAACACTCTATTTTTGGGGGTCTCCTATCTTTTGAAACAATCCTCACAGTATGATGATAATTGCAGTCTGTACATGTAGACAATTAGCCTGAGTTGGTTGGTAGAAAATAGACGCAATAGTGCACATACCAAACGAAACACTATACAATAGGTCAACAGTAGCCGTTGGGCATCGTTGGGCATCTGCAAGACTACGTGCGCCCTGACCCGATCCAGTGGTTTCTTTTGGGTTGAATCCATTGAAGTCCCTGGTCGTGCCCTTTCGTTTCAGCTCCTGACTGTAGTTACCTGGTTGGTGGTTTCAACCCCTTCGACAAATATTAGTCAACCAACCACTTGTTATAGTCATTACTAGGGAAAAAAATGCTTGAAACCACCAATCAGTTACAGAAAAGAATTCTTGCAACATTCAAAGGTAGTCAGATTGCCCCGGTACATAGCTGCCCAACGGACCAGCGACATCCAGCGACTCCCTGTCCTTGTCGGAAGCTGGGAGACCACTGACCGAGTCAGCTTTCTTGCGAGACCATCGCGATGCCCCTGCGGTGCCATCTGCCTGAGCGATGTCCTGAACCGGTTCCGCTGTCGGAGTGGGTTCAGTGTTGGGAACCTCAGATCCATCTGCCATCTCTGCATACTGCTCCTTGACATCCAGGGCCCTCCCTGACTGCAAGGAACAAAGCTCTTCTGCTTGAGCCCTGACGGTGCTGTTGTCAAAGAGCTCCTCAGTTTCTTCCTCGGAAAGCAGCTTCTCTGATGCTTTCTGCTCAGCCTCAAGCTCTGCTTTCTCAGCAAAGTCTTGCAAGTCAGACATCTCCTTCGTGCATGCCGACAGTTCGCCCTCAAGCTCTTTGGCCAACTCCATCTCCTCTTCAAGCGCCATGACCCTCGCGGCCTTGAAGTTCAATCACCGAATACCAAGAACCACAAGATCCTGGTCAGAACTGGCAACCACATGTCACCAACCCTTGTAATTAGTATGATCGTCGTTTTACATGTCAAGGACGTGCTATGACATGGTATCTTGGACTTCTCATGGAGTCTTGTGAAGCTAACTTCCGTGAAGTCGAGCAAGAGCGGACAACGCATTCAGGGCGGCACTCCAGTAGGGAGCAAAGTGAGACTGAAGAAGCATCAGTGCTGAATTTTCACGGAACCACAATGATCAATGAAACATCGACCAATGATCAAAGATCAAGCTACAATTGGAGCAATGTCGCTGCAGCTGATGTGCTCACCAAAATCTCACGCTTTTTTGGGAGAAAGAGCAAAACCAAGGGTTGATCCAAGATGGTGAATATGGCCATCATGGTGAGCAAAGACTAACAAGTACATGGATCAACATAAGTATTAACCATGGATAGGTGAACATTCCAAGGTTGCAAGTCGCACACCATGGGCGACACCGCGACACGGGTCGACGGCATTGGCACCACCCGCCACCGAAACGCCACGCCGGGACCTCTCCCATCTGCGGGGGTTCCAACCAACTCAGCGATGGATTTCCCATCTCCAGGTCAGCCACAAAACCTGAGGCGCGATTCAAAGCGAGGTCAAAAACAAGTGATGATTGGCATGGATTTGGCATGAATTTGGCATTGGCAGCATTGATTGGCATTGATCAATATCAATTAACATGCATCTTTGGCAATATGATGATTGACGGCGTTGATCAATAATGCAATTTTGAATACGGGCCGCAATACTGGTTAATCAGAAACCATTGATGAAGATCTATGAAGGATCAATTTCAATTTCAAGACATGTTACTTCTTCATCCGCCAATCTCTTCACAGAATAAATCAACGTGATTCTGATGAGTATATAGGTCAAATCCGCTTAGTGGCAAATTGTTGATAGCTAAAAAGAAAAAGCGGTGACTAAGATACTGCTTGCAAACTATTCCTCGCAAGCGCAAGTTTGGCAAAATAGTGATTTGGAGTCATAGTTCGACCTCACCTGGGCTAAATCCAACCGTTAGCGTATTTCGCGTCTAATGAACAACTCTCATTTCAAACAGATTGGGGATAAACATATCCCACCAACAGTGAGACGGAGAACCAGGGCAACCTGTCCAACAACATGCTTGGATACAAAGTAAATCAAACCATTCTCCTACCAGGGCCTACCATTAGGGGACTCCTGCTAGCTCCTTAGTTCCCTCCCAGCCAGCCAGTATCACTGATCATCATCAAAACAACATTGCCATAGTCACGGTACTGAAACATGCCTTGACAAGCTCAACTTTGAGGTCTTGGCAAATCAGCAACCATCTAGAAATTTATATGTTTGAGAAGGACACCAGCATTTTTGGAGGGTACGAACCCCTCTGGTTGGCGGTTGAACCACCCCTATGAAAAAAATGTTTGTCAACCAACCAATGAACCAACCGACCGACCGACCGACCAACCGACCGACCAACCAACCAACCAACCAACTGATAATGCATTTGGGAAAAAATGTCAATGAAACCACCAACCAGCCCTTATGTATGTTTCAACCATCCCGCCAACAACAGCGGATTCCCACTATCCCCTGGGTCACCCCAGTCATCCCTCCATCACTCAGCACCTACGATGGCTCAAAACGTGAGCAGTTTGGGATCATCACCGGGGGCTGGGGTCAAACCCACATGCAAGTGAAACACCGGTCTCTCCCAAACGATCTCATGGAGAATCCGTAGACTCATAGATGGTTAACCCCTTCTATGTATCTTGCACAACTATGATTTTTTGATTCGAGGTTAGCTTAGTGTAATATGCAAACATCTATAGAGAATAGCTTAGTGTGATATACTAAGCCATTACACTTGCTTAGTGTACTAAACATCACCCTTCCCCAAGAAGGTCATCTAGGGTCCCTGGGTCCCGATGTCACCGCGATCCCAGCGACCCGGCTGAGGAATGTCCAAGGCCGCGTCGACCACGTAAAAGGAATGATCCAACACTCGCAACTGCCATGGGTCCTGGCTGCCGGCCATGGCTGGCTCGAAGGTTCTCAGTGCCAAGGTGCACCACACGGTTCTTGCGGGGATGATCGCACCAGGAGTTGAAACCAAGAATTCTGTGTTACTCTCCACTGCTGGTCATCAATGATGGTACCAACATGCAACACCACTATACACCCACTTGTCGTTGGTGCATTGTGGCGTCGCCAATTCTATCCATGCTGCCGATCCAAGTCATCATTATAAACCACCAACTTGCCCACTGAATCGTTGGTCGCCGAATGGCTGAATTTCTTGGCTTCGCACCCGCCAATCTGCGGGTGAGCAATAAAGTATAACCATAACTTGGGGGGCTCCCTATTTCAAGAAACCACCACATGCACGTTACCTCGCTACTACCCTCGGCTCATTTGTTTGCCAGTGGGGCGGAACAAAGTGATGTTGATCATGATAGGAGGACTGATAACTGATGACTGCTTATGACGATGGGTCGATATTCACAAACAATAATGGGGGATAAGTTCACCAACAATCCTAGTGGGAAAACACTGGCCAATCATGGGGGACTATATCATTCTTACAACAGCAATCCATCTTGTATATAATGACAATGATATAATGAATATAATTTATAATATAAAATTGTATATCATTATATCCATTTTTGTCCATCCATCTTACCCAAACCACGATTCGAATTCATTACCTAATCCAAAATAAATGCCAAACCATTATTGTTTTTGTCAGGATAGGTGAAATTCGCACTACTTGTGACCCATCATTGACACATCATGGGTGACCATAAAGTAATCAACAAACTCTTCCACTCCACTCTGCTGAGAGTCATAGAGGGGTTCTTCTTCAGGAGTGAGGACATTCAGCAGGAACATGTACAGCATGTTGTCACCTTCCTCTGTTCCTGGCCAAGGAAGCCCAGTGGATTGTGAATCACCAGGTCAGGCATGCTAGCGTTTCTAGATATATCACGACTCGGTAGATTCCCTAGGTATAACAAACAAACATCGCCTCTAAGAATACGGGATAGAAAGACATAGATCTTAGAAGTGAAGCCAAAAGGGCCAAAAGTCGTTCCCTTTCTGAAGGCATGGAACATGATGGAGCTCTACCATGCCACAGGAAGTGCTCAATGCAGGTAGCTATCGAATGAACAGTCCGGATGCTGTTCAGCTTAACCTGCTACCCATGGGGATCCATGGAGATCATGGGGATCCATGGGGATCCATGGGGATCCATGGGGATCCATGGGGATCCATGGCAATACCCACAACAATTCCATGGATTCTACATGGTCGATTTTTAGCAGTCGAACCACATCGATCTTCGGAGCGCATTCATGGACACCACCTCTGGAACCATCAGTTCTAAACAACCCGCACTCTCGCATGGGAAATCCATGGAAATCCCTCGATCCCACTGGTTGGAACCCTCACCACAGTACTCGGTTTGATCGCATTCTACTCCGTACCTAAAATGAGTAAGGGATGGCAACAGCATTCGACGAAATTGGATCTAACACAATTCGATATATATACGGTAATGGTAGGAAAAACATATGGCAAGTAGTCAAATATGTGTTGATGACAATCATCCATGGATCATGCATTTTTCATCTAATTGCCATGTATTAGCGATGATAGTTGCATCCATGGATCACACAACGTGGCTGATGCCATCATCATCGCCAATGACACCATGGACACAGCACCGAGTTCACTCCTCCATCGAGGGTCACGTTCACTGTGCGCTGCAATTGCTGCAGCATGGTGGGAGTTTCCTGGGAAAAAGCGGTTGTTCTTGCACCACTGGAAATGGTGATGTTGTAAATAGCGGTAAGCAATACTCATTGATGATTCAATACAGCAATGGTGAAACAATGGTCAAAAGAAGGTAAAACGATGAATAGATGATGCTGAAATGGTGGTCAAATGATGGATAGATAGATGATGATTGAATGGTCGTCAAATGATGGATAGATGCTGTTCAACTAACAGTCAAATTCCGAAAGTTGTGCGGTTTGGAGGTCAAAGGCATAAACATGACAATTGATTTGACGTTAATGGTATTCAACGTGTGGTAAAATGATGGCTGAAATGTTGTTCAAATCACGGTTATGATATATGATGGTTAAATGATGGATACACGTTGGTTAGCTAAATCATGGTCAAATTTTGGTCAATAATGGTGAAAAGAAGGTGGAATGATCCTTGATGGTTCAATGATGGCTAAATGGTGGTTGCGTGGTGGTTCAATGATGGCAAACCATGGAAAAATGAGGATTAAACACCAGTTGAAGAATAACCAAATGATTGTGAAATGATCATTCATTTTGATTCACGATGGTCTATTGACGTATATTGTACGCTTCATGATGTCTACCAACAATCAATGATGGTAAACAATGTGACCGATGCATGCACATGTTTGACCACAACCGATGATTAATGATGATTGACAACATTCTTGGTGGGGAAAGGATTGGCAACTTTTGAGGGTATGGACGAATGAGTTGCGATTGAATCTAAATATCTAATGTATGTGCACGAAAGGCCCATGCTGTCGCGGAGATGGGTCGATTGTAGCCTATATTCCAATGTCATGAGCCATGTAGTTGATATGAGGCGGCGTCAAAATTATTTGCGTGACGTGTATTCACAGATTTTTCCCCACCTGCCAGGTGAGGGTTGTTAGATTTTATGTTAGTTGCCTCTTCCTTCTCCCCTCCTCCCCGGACCTCAACCACGATGATCACTCCCCAGTGTTGCCTGCCAGACCTCAACCACGATGATCACTCCCCATTGATGCCTGCCGCACGCCAACCACGACCATCCACGCGCAGTGTTCCCTGCCACACCTCAACCACGACCGTCCACGCCCAGTGTTCCCTGCCGGACTTCAACCACGACCATCCACGCCCAGTGTTCCCTGCCGGACCTCAACCACGATCATCTAACCTGAAATCATAAATTGCCACAAAATAAAATATATCTAAAACTAATTTGTTTAATAGCTCTCATTTTCATCCAAAGGAAAAATAGAGATTATAATTTGCATTATTTTGAACAACTAGTTGAAAAAACATTTATTAGAAATAAATTCATTTAAAACAAATAGTATGGCATTTGTACGCGAAACTATTTTAATATATTATATTGTTGGCAAAACTCTAGATATTATTTCATACTTCAAAAACTGAGAAGTATTGTATTCGGCGTTTACCTTTTTAAATTCTAACATGCCAGAATATTGAAATGGTTTTACTCGTTTGTATTTTGGTTTAAAACAATTTTGTTTTTAACCTTGGAAAATTTTCAAAAACATATTAGATACTTAGCCTTTGCTGCATATAATCAATAGGGTTTGTATTTTAATTTTGAGAAAGACTTTTTGCAAAACCTTGACATCTCTCAATCTTCAAATGCATTTATCAATCTTTCAGTTTTTGTTTAAAAGGTGAAAAATCTACTCGCCGCCTCTTGAAAAACTGGAGTATTTCAAGGTCCTGGCGGGCGTTGGTTGTATTTAAAAGGTATGTAAACTTTTTCTGTGTGACAATACTTATTATTGTTTATTTGAAAGGTATATAATGATATTTGTAGGTTTCCCGGCGGTTTTGGAGGCATTTCTTTGCGCATAGAAAATCATGATATATGTAAAGCATGCTGATATACAAACTAGATCTTGTTGTACCGGTAAATCCTATTGACACAACCGGCAACGGCCAATAAGGCTAATCACCAGCTTTGGGTTAAACTGTTGCTCCAAATTGTAATCGACTGCCCCATCAGCGGATTTGATCGCCAACAAACGACTTGAATGTTGCATTGTACGTTGCTCCCCCCCTGATTCCAATTTTCTTTGCCCAACCAATCCGCGGACGATGCCATTCCACCAGCTAAACGGGATGGGAGGTCCATATTCGCACCCTGTTTACCTGTTTAAGTAGCGGTTTCCCAGTGATCCCTTAAGTGCGGCAATGCAGCAGGGTGCCCTGGTGGTTGTTGTTTGCCCTGGCGGGTCCTGGCTGGGAAGCTGGCTGCCTTTGCTGCGCAGCCCACTGACGTTGTGAGCCTGGTTTTGCGCTGCCAGAAGCAATGACCAATCTGCTAACATTCACTTTCATTTCGTAGAGCTATGTAAATTCGCTGTTTGGTATAGATATCTAATTCTTTTGAAAAAAGAGGATACTCACAAAAACGACAAATTTTGCAGCATGATATTTGTATATAGTTTAGAACTCATTTATTTATCTTGGTGTCTTGTCAACATGTAACAACGAAAAGCGACCACACGAAAGCTTTACTGAATGTAGCAGGCATGGTGAAAATGTTTGCGACGATAGCTACGGTGAAAAGGTTTGGTTACCGCCCAGCGGTTGGTATTTAAAGACAGTTTGAAATACATACGTATGTACTCATATTGACATACCTTTTTATGTAATATGTTTGTAAACATGTAAAAAATACAGTTATAATTCTGTATATGCATGTGTGTATATATGTAAATAAATGTGAAAATATATGTAGATCTACATATTCAGTATCAAAGAATAAATTGCTACCAGAAAGTTACAGCCACCAAGTCTTAAAACCAACATACATTGGCCCAAAACCAGTCCGGTTATCAACGCTGTACTAACCAGTAACGGTTGGCTGTTTTAGTGTAATTGGTGGTTTTTGGCGGGCATCCAAAACCGTTGTCCAACCACCAGGCCCCAAACACCCCAAACTAAACAAGCGAAACAGGTGAAATTCGATCGGGCTGATAGCAAGCACTTTCTCCACTTGCTTTGAAGTACCGGTGGCAACTTGGCTTTAGAAGTTAAGCCCAAGGCAGGATTAAACTGAGATTTCCCACGCGCACCACACCTTTGCCATGAAACCTCTAGCAAATAAAGTAGGGTTGAAGGGCGCTATTGGAAGCAAAAATAATAAGCATGAAGAGCATTGCGCTATTTGATCAAATTCTTTTCCGGTATCCAGCCACAGCCGGTTGATTCTTGACTGCTGCGATTCATCAAGCCACTAATGGGTAGCAGCGGCCACTAAGGCATTTAACGGCATTGGCCCCGGACAGGTCCTCCTTGGCTCTCCGCAATCTCTTTGCCTTTGAGTTCCTGCATGCGTCATGCCATGTTTCCGACAAGCTTCACAATTCGGTGGCAAGATCCAACAGCGACAGGCAATTGCAGCCTAAAAATTGCTACTTGATGCTTTCACGTCCCATGTGCTTGCAAACATGACAATCCTCTCCAAAGAAGTACAGGAGAACTGCTGTGCATCCTGAGTTTCTTACCCGCTCCTTGTTTCTTTTTACTTTCAGCATGACCAATGTCATGTCTAAAAAGGAGCTACCAAACAACATTTGGTTTTTAGAACCTACTGAATGAAAGATAGCGGGTGTACAATACTTGCATTGATAAACTTCGAGTCCAACCCTGCACTTGAAGAAGCAAACGTCGCAAGGCTCAGGTGTTCGCATGTCTCGTTGGAATCTCAAGAATAAACGTTCGCCACTGGCAGGTTTTTTTGCAATCTTCCACGATAGTTCCCTTGTAAAACCAACAACATATCCATTCCCATGCATAAGTCCAATTTCGGGATCTTGGCCCAGGCTTCGTCTTAGACTTGGGTTTGGCCGCTTTTGCAGCTCCTTGGACAGCCGCGGAGATGGTCCTTGGTGTTTGGGCGCGCGCAAAAAATTCACGCAAACCGATTTCAAGACAACTACAAGGGCTTGATTGAACATAGGGCTTCTTAGTCGTCAGAGGGATCAACAATATACAGTAGGGTACCCTTTTCGAACCAAGTTTGACGCCAGCCAGCAGAGCCCCCAATGAAATCCAGCACCTAAAACGGCAAGCGTGCGAGACGTAATTATTTGCGCCTTCGCGGCGGCAGTTGCGGAGCTCGGGGCCTTTGGCCTGCCAGCGCACATTACCTTCCTCTTGCTTGCAGCTTTTGGAAACAGGTCCGGGCCATCGCTGCGCGCTTCGGTGGCAAGGAGTTGGCTGCACTGGAGCCGGTCATCCTTGATCAAAACCAGGTCTGGCTCGGCTGTCTGGCCATCCTCGTCCTCGTCCCTGGAGTAGATAGAACATGCACTGGACCATCGCCGAGGCTGGTAAATGTTTTGGAGCCTTGGGGATTTATCTACTCCAGGATGGTTGTAAGCAGGATGAAACCGTTCTGTGTGCATCGACAATGCATGAAGTGATCAATGGAATCTTGGCTGGAGGACCAAAAGTACACATTACGGAGGCTTACGTAGGCTCAAGAATTATGGCTAAAGCGAAGAAGATGAAACAAAGGAAGTTAAAGTAAATGATTGCTGAAGCAAAGTAAATTAAGCAAAGAAAAGCGGAAGCAGAGGAAGTTAAAGCAAATATCAGTAGAACCCAAGGACGTTGATATGATCCACGGGCTTCAGCAAAACAATGAACTGTCTCTCAATGATCTCCTCGAACTTTTTGAGGGGGGACAAAAGGAGCCCTGAGCCCTGCGCGGTCGCAGTGGCACCGGCACAGGGCAGTTCGGAAAGAACTGCTTGAGAGGCAAACCAGGGGCGTCGTCCAAGAAACGATGTTTCCTAAGTCCAGCTGCGCTTAAGTGCTTGATGCTTCAAAAATTCTGCATTCTTCATTCAATCGAATACGCATGTTTATATACATATATATAGATATAAATAAAGAAATAACTAAATAAATAGATGAATAAATAAATCATTAGATTAATTAATAAAAAATAAATGAATAAATAGAGAAATAAATGAAAAAATAAACAAATAAATAAATAATCAATAAATGAATAAAATAAGAGAGGGGTTTGTTGTGAGCGGTGGAAAATGAGGAAAAATTGATTATGATGAAAGGCTTCCTGTCAGCTTGGCAAACGCAGCTCGCAACTTTTGAACCGAGCCATGTGCTGCAAGCTTTAGGCCAATGCATCGTCCAAAAGCTTTTGGACGTGAGCCAAGCAACGGTTGCAATCGTCACAGCCATGGGAGGAGACCACATCTTGCAACTCCATCAATGCATCCTTTGCTTTGCGAATCTTGTCATGAACTTGGTTGAGCGCAGTGGTGGTTGCAGAGGAGCTTGACCATGACGAACTCGAAGAATGAACTGGTGAAGGAGGAGCTGCAGCTGCTGGGGCGATGTCCACAAGTACATCTGAGTCATGGTCTGCCAAGTCTTCGATCTCATTCGCAACCGGAGCTGATGGATCGTTCTGTGGTGGAGGAGCTGTAGCTTCGATTTCATCTTTGTCTGCAGGAGGGAGATCTAGCAAAGCCGGAAGCTCATGGCCGGAGACGGAGACGGTGTGTCCGCACGGCTCCTCTTGGAAGCAGGCTTCAGCAACCAGAAGTAGAGCTGCTCCGTGGCATTGGCATTCCATTGGCCACTTGCACCTGGAACCATCTTGCCTGAGAACTGGAAATGTTTCAAGATAACTTGCTGTCCACTTGAGTCCTTGCTGATGATGATTTGCATGTCGTAGGGGACGATGGAGGAGACCTGCGGTTTGACAATGCTGGGCATGGAGTCAAGGTCTTGTTGCTGAAGGCTTCGCAGGATGGCAGCTTGATTGATGGAGACGTCAGACGGAACTTTGACCAGGTCAATGCCATACTTGAGCTTGGTGTTGCCGTGCACTTGTTTGATAGGAAGATCGGAGATGGAGATGCCATCTGTCACCACGTTCTCCCAGAAAGTTTCAAGCTTTTTAGTCTGCATATGGCTGGCCTGGTTGATTGCATTGTTCCACGGAGATTCCGGCATTGCCCGAGCTAATGATGAGGCAGGTTCGAAACGATGCGGAACTAACCGGAAAGACTATCGGAAGAAAGGCCATCGGAAGGATAGGATTGACATGCGATGCAGACACGAAGAAGCACCAAACAAACCAAACAAATCACACAAACCAAACACTTAGATTAATCAAGATTAATCTAAATTAATCTGGAACCAAAAAAACCCCCCAAAAAAAAAACAAAACACAAAAAAAACAATATTCTGCAAACTAGTTCGGAAATGATTGGTTTTTTTGTTTTTTTTTGGTTCTTTTGATTTTTTTGTTTTTTTGTTTTTTTTGTTTTTTTTGTTTTTTTTGGTTTTTTTGGGTCCAGATTAATCTAGATTAATCTTGATTAATCTAAGTGATAACATTGTTTTCAGATGATCAGGATTTCAGACAAACATTATTATATGGTTATGCTGGCAGACAAACATGACATGTATACAGAAAATCCTGTTGTGAGCGTGGATTTCATTAACTTCAATGATGTTGTCCCCCAAATGTCTTTAACAGTGTGTGAAATCCGCCGCTCACAACAAACCTTTCTGTAAAATAGATATTAATAGTAATATATATATATATATAAAGAATTCCATATCTGCAAATACATTTCTATCAATATGTGTTTTTTGAACATATTTCACTGTAGGTATCACTATATGTCTTTTATGTATATTTATTTCTCTGTTCAAATATAGTTGTATATTTATGTATATCTACATATGTAAATAGAAAACTGATTTATATGTAAATATTGAAATGATTTTAAATGTAAATATTTACAAATAACTATTTAGGCGACGACAAAGAAATGACAATTTATGACAGGTGCTTGTCTTCGGGTGTGTTTCCCTCTGCTTTTTCTCCCTGCCGGGATTTCTGTACGGGCCCTCCCGGACCTCAACCACGATCATCCACGCCCAGTGTTCCCTGCCGGACCTCAACTCCCCAGCCAAAAGCTATGCCAGATAGAATGTCAAAAGCTATACCAGATAGAATGCCAAAAGCTATGCCAGATAGAATGTCAAAAGCTATACCAGATAGAATGCCAAAAGCTATGCCAGATAGAATGTCAAAAGCTATACCAGATAGAATGCCAAAAGCTATGCCAGATAGAATGTCAAAAGCTATACCAGATAGAATGCCAAAAGCTATGCCAGATAGAATGTCAAAAGCTATACCAGATAGAATGCCAAAAGCTATGCCAGATAGAATGTCAAAAGCTATACCAGATAGAATGCCAAAAGCTATGCCAGATAGAATGTCAAAAGCTATACCAGATAGAATGCCAAAAGCTATGCCAGATAGAATGTCAAAAGCTATACCAGATAGAATGCCAAAAGCTATGCCAGATAGAATGTCAAAAGCTATACCAGATAGAATGCCAAAAGCTATGCCAGATAGAATGTCAAAAGCTATACCAGATAGAATGCCAAAAGCTATGCCAGATAGAATGTCAAAAGCTATACCAGATAGAATGCCAAAAGCTATGCCAGATAGAATGTCAAAAGCTATACCAGATAGAATGCCAAAAGCTATGCCAGATAGAATGTCAAAAGCTATACCAGATAGAATGCCAAAAGCTATGCCAGATAGAATGTCAAAAGCTATACCAGATAGAATGCCAAAAGCTATGCCAGATAGAATGTCAAAAGCTATACCAGATAGAATGCCAAAAGCTATGCCAGATAGAATGTCAAAAGCTATACCAGATAGAATGCCAAAAGCTATGCCAGATAGAATGTCAAAAGCTATACCAGATAGAATGCCAAAAGCTATGCCAGATAGAATGTCAAAAGCTATACCAGATAGAATGCCAAAAGCTATGCCAGATAGAATGTCAAAAGCTATACCAGATAGAATGCCAAAAGCTATGCCAGATAGAATGTCAAAAGCTATACCAGATAGAATGCCAAAAGCTATGCCAGATAGAATGTCAAAAGCTATACCAGATAGAATGCCAAAAGCTATGCCAGATAGAATGTCAAAAGCTATACCAGATAGAATGCCAAAAGCTATGCCAGATAGAATGTCAAAAGCTATACCAGATAGAATGCCAAAAGCTATGCCAGATAGAATGTCAAAAGCTATACCAGATAGAATGCCAAAAGCTATGCCAGATAGAATGTCAAAAGCTATACCAGATAGAATGCCAAAAGCTATGCCAGATAGAATGTCAAAAGCTATACCAGATAGAATGCCAAAAGCTATGCCAGATAGAATGTCAAAAGCTATACCAGATAGAATGCCAAAAGCTATGCCAGATAGAATGTCAAAAGCTATACCAGATAGAATGCCAAAAGCTATGCCAGATAGAATGTCAAAAGCTATACCAGATAGAATGCCAAAAGCTATGCCAGATAGAATGTCAAAAGCTATACCAGATAGAATGCCAAAAGCTATGCCAGATAGAATGTCAAAAGCTATACCAGATAGAATGCCAAAAGCTATGCCAGATAGAATGTCAAAAGCTATACCAGATAGAATGCCAAAAGCTATGCCAGATAGAATGTCAAAAGCTATACCAGATAGAATGCCAAAAGCTATGCCAGATAGAATGTCAAAAGCTATACCAGATAGAATGCCAAAAGCTATGCCAGATAGAATGTCAAAAGCTATACCAGATAGAATGCCAAAAGCTATGCCAGATAGAATGTCAAAAGCTATACCAGATAGAATGCCAAAAGCTATGCCAGATAGAATGTCAAAAGCTATACCAGATAGAATGCCAAAAGCTATGCCAGATAGAATGTCAAAAGCTATGCCAGATAGACCTGTGTCAGATTTGCATGTGATGGTGGGGATCACACGAAGTAAAGTAATTTAGAATGTCCCCTATCCTTGTCCAAGTTTTGGAGTGTTCCTTTGGGGTATCGATTTTTTAGCCGTCCCCTCTCGCTTTTTGAGTAAAATCGACAAAACATGTCTTCATGTAACGCTTAAGCTAAACGCAACTGACTATGATTTCGTCTGTGGCTCATATCCATATAGTCTAGTTGTCAGGATGTTCATCAGGATGTTCATCCGTTCCATTTTTGGACTCGTGGTAATCACCCTGGCCCTATATACTCACAGGATGGGTCACGCTTGTAGTACCCTGCTACTGGGATGATCATCCCAGTACTGGTGAAGGTAACTACCCCTTTTTGTCGGGACCATGGATCACCAGCTTACCCTCTGTTAAACTACCCTTGCGATGTAAAATCACCATTGTCCTATAGGAAACAAGCTATAAATGGTGGATTTTCCATTGCCAGAATCGTGTACCAAAGGCCAACTTTTTTAACTTATTATCAACCACTAATCAGTCAGCATTAACGACCAGAAATAACATTTTTTCGTAATTAATCATCATTAATCAACTATACACCAACCATTTTGAGAACCCACCGCATCAATACATCCATCTGGCAACGTGAACGTCTTCGCACACCGAAACGGTTTCCGTGCCCGGCACAGTGCCGGGCTAAGGCCCCGAAACGTCCAAGGCTCAGTGCTGGGACGGAAGTCTTGGCATTCCAAGACCAGACCAGTCTCTTCCGCCTCGCCGCTACTGGTGCAGCTTCGGCAACATGGCATGCCATGGCAAAAGCATGGGGGAACATCGTGGGTAGTGGTGGTTGATAATGGTTGGTAATGGTTGAAAATGGTTGATAGTGGTTGATTATGGTTGATAAGGATGGTTGATAAGGATGGTTGATAAGGATGGTTGATAAGGATGGTTCATGGTGATGCTTGCTATTGATGGTTGACAATAATGGCTAATGAATCATGATGGCTGATAGTGTTTAATACTGATGTTTAACAATGGTTAAGTGGGAATAAAACAGGATAAGAATCCCTGTAGGGTGGGTGAGCTAATCCGGTTAATTGGGGATGCTCTTCCAAGTAGCGTCATGGTTGTGACCATGGTGATGAACTACTAAGGGAAGAGAACCTACCATGGTGATTTACTACCATTCAGGTACATGTAACTATTGTGACTAGGAGAAAACCACTAATTAAGCCATATACTGGATGCTTGAAGAAGAGGTGGATCCGATATCAACCACCTAATGTTTGTTCGGCCTACGGCCTACGGTTTACTTCAGCGGTGAAACCTGACAGACATGATGATAGGAAACAAAATGGGCTGGGATGAGCACAAAGAGAGGCCAAGAACGTGGACAATGCTGCATTTTGCTCCCACAACCTCATGTGGCTTAAGCAAAGTGGACGCAACAAGCAAAAATGGTTGGTTCAAGAACGACACTTGTCCTTCAAATATGTATGAGTAGCATTCAACATGGCAGAAGCTTCTTGGATGGCTAAAGTTGGCAGCTTTCCAAAGCGAAAAGAAACATCCATGTTTGGGGGTACCATTTCTGGGCACAGGTCTTCCACTGCCCGGCTTCCCATGGGTGGAAGGCCTCAGCTTAGCGGTGCCCCACCTGCGGGCACTTCACTTCGAAATCTTGAGGCGCAGTGATCAACACGAAGCGTCCTGCGTGCCACTCACCCTTGGCAAAGAAATACCCGGGGTCGCAGCAGCCAGCAATGCCAGAATTTTATCTCTTCTGCAAGGATAAATGTCGAGAAATATGAGGCTACGACTGTGGTACATATCAAGGTCCTTACTATACATGAAGATAATCAAATGTTGAACTTCTTCTGCAAGTCGCCCGAATGATGTTGTTTCTCCACGTGTCTTGAGTACATCTTTGCCCGCAAACGAAATTTCACTCTGGGACCCTGCAGTGTTGTATCAAGTGGGTTGGGGTTGCAATGCCTCTGAGCCCGTTTGTTTCCCTCAGAGCCACGAGCCAAACGAGTCAGTTCAGCTCAGCTGTCCTAGAACTGATCTGGGAACGTAGAACGACATCGCCAACCAGCCTGGCAAGTCACAGCGGCGCTGGCAAGTCGTGCGCTGCTGTAGGGCCATGGTCTGTGAGAATTCCGAAGCATCTCTGGGACAATGCGAAGCTACAGAACTGAGTCTCTCCAGTGTTATGGAGTACTGTTTCTACCGGCGCAATCTGTAGCTATCCGTAGCTGTTGAGTAGCCCCTGTTGGGTTTCTGCTGATGTGGCTACTGACAAGCAGACCAGCGCCTGTGGCACTGGCAATGGATCCTTGGCCACGGGGAGCACAACATGACGCATTCATGTTGAGAAGTTCGTGGGAGTTTGGGAATGTTTTGGGTGTGGATCTCATAAGTTGGTGATGCAGAAGCAAGCTGGTGGCAAATCCATATAGTTATGATCCGCTCCTCATTTTCTGCGGGTCATTTTAGATTCAGTTCTAACATGTTGTAACTATGGATTCCCATTTTGGTTTAGAACTTCATAACTTGGTTATAAATCTATAGTTATAAACCACTGGTTTAGTTAAAAAATGATCTAATATATAGTTGTGATTGTATAGTGCATCGTTACACCGCCAATTCATCGAATCCCTGGTGGACCTCGGCCGGGTGATTCAAGGAATGATGGTTTCCACCAACCATTTTCACTTAGGGCCATGTGTCGACAGAGAGAAGATCTATGGATTCTACATGATTAAATTCTAGCAAGAGAATCGAAGATGTCTACATATATATATATATATATATATATATATAAGTGATATAAATATAAATATATAAACTTGTATGTGTGTGATCCGTTTTTCTGTCATATCATTCCTGAGATTTCAAAGCTTCAGGGACGTTCAAAGGCTTTTTGCATGCAAGCCGTACACAAACGAAGGAATGAAACAAATAAGCAAAGAGCATGCATGACGTCAACGTCAATGCTGAGTCAATGCAGCGTCCATGGTGCATGCAGCGCCAAGGTACATCAACGATTCTATGGTCAGTAAAGAAGGTATGATCATCAATGCTCCACAATGGGGTTTTCCAAATCATTAAAAAAATATCAACATGTATCAACTATGAGTGGCAAATCACGGTTTACAACAAGCAACATCAGGCAGCGAAACATCCAACATCACCCCAGAACCTGAGCGCAACTCACCAACCCCCCAGCTGCCCAGTGCAAGGCTCCATACATCAAGGTCACAGGACAGGGAGATACCCCGAAGCCATCCACCTTGGCCCAGCCCGTCACAGGTTCATCGATCTGCCCAGTGATGTCATCCTGGATCACCTGGAGGCACCAGCTGATCCCATGGAGCGGGGAAGCAACGGGTGATGTTTGGTGACCGGGAGGGCCCTCAGGTGATTCTTAGGGATGTTGAGCTGAAATAGCAGGGAAAGCACCTGAAAAGTCTTGAAGGAATACAATCAACAAAAGACAACAGGGATATGTTGGATTCTACCATTGGCTATGTAGGAATGAAATAAAAACATACTGGGATTCTTGTGTCAGGTTGATAGGGCCCAACATGTTCTATGTAAAAGTAGTATCACCTGTAATTACCAACAGCAGTGCTCATTTGGTACGTACCGGATCGGTTCTTGGTGTGACCACAATTGACGGTGCCCACTTTCATCAGCCTATAACGCCAGATCTGAACATTGGCTGCGGGACAAATCAGTTGTTGCCAGTTGCCATCATGGAATTGGTGGGTTGATATGTCACAGTGAAGCATCAAAGCGCTTTTGGACAACCACTTGAACAATCATCCCGCCTTGCAAGTGGTTAGGAACCATGGTTACTGCCCATGGTTACTAACCATATGTAACCATGGTTGGTAACCATGGTTGGTAACCATGGTTGGTAACCATGGTTGGTACAAGTACCCCAATTGGGTTATACCATCATCCATAGCTATTCATTGCTTAGCTCATGAAGCAGTTCAGCTTGGCCGGCCCCAAGTGCTTGGCCGCCCTTGGCACCTGCTTGGCCAAAACAAACCACCGCGCATCGGGCACGTTCGTCGCAGGGGTCTGAATCCGCCTGGGCGGATGCCACACAGGAGCCACGCAGCGTGAGCTGCCATCGAAACGGGGCCTGACTTTGCCGCAATGGTGTACTGGCACTGCTGGTGTTTTCCTATCATGGTTTTGGTCGGCAAGATCAGCCAACATGAAATGATGATTGATGCTGATGCGATGCAGGGTGCTTCTCTGTTTTCAACCAATCTATTCATGAAAAACAGCGAACAAGTGAAGTCGCCCCAACAGCGACGTGGGGATGCCCTCTTCTCCATGGCTAACAGCTCCGTACCGTCGCACAGCATCACAGCAGTGGGGCTGCTGCTGAAGTCCTGGCTCTTACTCCGGCAAACTCGCCTGGTTGCGTAGAAAATCCGCCATTTATAATTAGCCGATCTTTATCCATATTTATATCTATCTAAATCAACTATCATATCTATAACATCTATTTATAATTTATAGTAATTCATCGTTTTACCAGGTTAGTTTGCCAGAGAGTAGGGTAAACAAAGGGTTGAGGAACCCATCTCAAAGCTGCTATCTGAGGGTCATCGAAACATGAGGAGTTTCTCACGCAGATCAACCACTGAGGTCGGCAGCGTGGTGACAGTTCAGTGACTTGTCTCGGTCTACTGTGGTATGGAATCACTACCAAGCAGCATGTCTTATTGCCTGGTGCACTCGCAACATGCTGGACCACAAAAGCTTGTCTCATGGCAGTTTTTACTGGTGAGTGCTGGCACATGTCAAGCTGGAATCATGGAAAACGAGTACGGCATGATCGTTGCTACACATCAGCTTCATGTTCAATGTCCAGGAAAAACCTGTGCGGTTCATGTTTCTGCCCACCGAGCTGCAGATCAAAGGTCATGCCCGTGGTGGAATCCAGGATACCTCGATCGCAGCCAACCGCGGCTGAACTTAGGAGTTCTGCTGTTGTTTGTTACCTTGACCCTCGGATGGCCACTCAGCTACCCCAAGCTACTCATGGATCTCCAATCGTGGGTAGCGATGCTTGAGCATGGGAGAAGCACAACCAATGCTCATGTCATTCAGGACGACTTTCGAGTGATTCCAAACAGCTACTCTAAACCATGATTCATTGTGCTTGAGATTGATGAGACCGAGCGAATTTAGAAAGATCAATGATTCTTTGATGATATTGGCATCATACATGACTGGTACAACTCATTCCAGCTTGTGAATTCCTTGAACTTGCAGAGTTGTTGAAAGGCACACGGTGAGTGTGCCTCCACAAGCAGAATGTATGGAGGCCAACAAAAGGAACTCCTTGAAGAACAATTATTGGCAAACAATTGCTTCATCCCAGGTGACCGCTGTCGATTGAAAAATATGAAAACATGTCTGGAGAACGTCGTTCAGCTTCAACAATCTGAAAATTGTCCACTTTGCTTGCCCAAAGTGCAACTGACCTGCCAATGGAAGGGCAAATGATAAAACAAAAGCAATGACACCGGAAAATGAGTGGTCAAGTCACTTTATGACTAAAGATCATAAAGATATCCAACAATAAATGGACCAAATGATAACTTTAGTCATTTTGGACGAATCGTTGGTTTTCTTTGGTCTAGTGGTCCTGCAATGCTCATGGATGCTGATCGAACAGCCCAAATCCACAAAACCTGGACCACAGCAAGCCGTGTCCAAATCCAAGAATTACATGCTTTTGAATTTGTATTGTAAATACCAGCTTTTTCTCATGTAAGAGTTAGAAACTATTGTAATACATCCAAGATTGTAAGTACCAGCTTTATAATGTAAAAACTCTAAGCCATTATAAGGCATCTAAGTCAGCTCGCTCACAGGTCGCTGGGTCGCTGGTGGATTCCTCTCCCTGGCGCTTGCTTGCGCGCGCCGTTGGCGCATCACCGAGGCACCTTGGCCCTGCTCCATGGACAGCTCCACGATGAGCCGCGTGGTGCCCGAAGCTTCGGCACCCACGGGGGCGTAGCCGTAGGGCATCAGCAGCTGAAGCCGACTGAACTGCGACCTGAACTCACCGCGGCTGTGGCAGCTGATGATGGCTGGGAGGATGGTGGCTGATGATGGTGCTATTGAGCTTAGTAAACCATGATGGTTGGGGATGCTTGATCATGGCGATAAATCAGCAACCATTCTTTACCCGCATTGTCTAGCTAATTTAGCAGCTTTCTTCATTGTTGATCATGATTATTGAGTATAAAACCATCTTATTCATGGCTAGTTAACTATAATTGTCCATCATGAAGGAAAATGAATCATCATCAACTACTGATGAACTTCTTTTCCACTACGGTAGCCATCATTGACGATTCGTGTGTGTGTGTCCATAAATGGTGGTACTCCCAAACCATCCCTAAATGATCAATGGGGGAACCAAGCAGTGAACTTGGGTACATCATTCAAGGACAAACCGATCCAAAAGTTTCAACTGAAGATGAAGAGGAGAGAAAAAAGCAGAGAAAAACATAGAAAAACATTGGAGGACGATGGGATCAGAAAGAGAAGAGGATTTTCTTCCTCAGGAAAGAAAGTGAGAAGATGAGACTAGAATAGAGAAGAGGAGAATTGATTACGCCATCAATCTGGTAGTACATGCTATTGATTACATCAAACGATTCAATGTACATAATCGCAGCTGAAGTGCTGATCCTGCCCAGTCAGGATCCGAATCCGCACCCACACCGCCGATTCCGGTGGGCTCCTGGTCAGCCTCAGATCGAGATGCCGGTCACCCCAGGAAGCGCAGGCAGCCAAATGAAGCCATGACTATGGTCGTTGTAACCAGCCTACCAACGTAAAAAAATGAGTGATGCCATTTTTCACCAGGCATGACATGTTTATAGCATTGGTTAATATGTGTTTTTCTGAACGGACCAGTTCTACCTAACAATATTATTTGATCCATATCCATATTACATCACATTACAATAAATATTAATTATCATTATATATATATATATAAATATTATATATATATATACATATCTGTGTGTGCATTAGCTATATACTATATGGGTCTATCTCTATCGCCTCATTTTTCCAACAGCTCCAGCCCGGAAACACTTCGTAAACCGCCACCGAACGCCACCAAGGCACATGGGCGTCACGGTGATGCTCATCTCCTGGCTCAGCAGTTTTAAAGTTGCACTGCTGGCTGACAATAAGCTGGTTGATGAGCTTTGTATCACATGGTCAAGTGGTTTAGTGGTCATCTGATGGTTTAGTGGTCAGATAAGTGATAGTTATCAGATGATTTAGTGGTCACTCATTTGCTTGACAAAGGTCAATCATGGCTTTATGTTCATTAATTGTTGTTGATAACATGGCATTCAACGCTGGTCAACCATGGTTGACAATGACTGACCATGGTTCAGAATGCTCCCTAATTGTTAATGACACGGTTGCTACGAAGCCACCAATCTCTGCAGCCATGGCCATCTACAACCACCAGGGAATCACCATCACAGGGCCCCAAACCTTCCCAGGTTGAACCGACATCTGTGGCCCAAGTGAAGCCTTGAAAATGAGCAAAATGAGCCAACTAATAAGCGCAGTTCCAGCGGTTTCAGTTTCCACTGTCCCAGGAGAATAGTGAACAGAGGAGAATTGCTTATACGGGTCGTTCGATGAACGTTCCAACCACGGATCCCGATGATGATTTTGCTGGACAAATAGCGATCCATCTTCAGCTGGGTCGGTAAAAATAGAAGTCGTCTTTGATTTCGGCGGTCTGGAGTTCGAATCAAAAAGTCCAGCCAGACTTACGGTTCTCAATGGTAGTTAACCACTATGAACGATCATTCACCACGATGGATGAGAATACTACAAGTGGAACCCCCCTGGTGATAGATAAGATAGTTTCTTACACACCTAAGCATAGTTATATCTACCCTAACTGATAGTTGCCCTAGTTATACTCTAAATTAAGTACCGGGGGAGGCACTCTGTAGATGCTTTCTTCCCCACAATTTGAGGCGTCAAACTGGTTCACTGCCAACGAAAACTGCATCAGTTTCTGTCGAGCTACAGGCACTGCCAGCACTCCCGGCAAGAGGCCATCGTTGGTGTTTGACAGGAAGCCACGCACCTGCGATTTTCGCATTTCCCCAGGGACAATGGCCGCGGAAAAGGGCTATGGGATCATGTTCGATCACTCAGGAAAATGACTTTAGAACAAGTTTTGGCATGTGAAACCTAGGTTGCCTGGTTGCTGGGGGGGATGCTTTCAACTTCACCTTCACCTAGATGTGAAGGAGAAAGCCATGCCACGAGACATGAAACTGAAATATCCAATATTCGGTAGATCCAACAATGTCGGAACCCCTCAACCATCCAATTGGTAGCAATGTTATCAATACTATCATCAGTTTCAGAGAGCTACCCCTGTTAATAATGGATATTGAATGCATGGATATACCCACATCTACAATTAATTTTACACGACTCTTCATTAATTTTGGGTCCATTCAAAACTGGACTATATACATGTATATATATATATATAATCATTTACTAATGTCCATAAATGTATACCTACAATGTCTCCAACCATTTTTGTACACATATTCCACTGGGTTCACTACAAGGGCCTATGAGGAGCTAAAGTACCGCTGTTCAAGTGATGATTTGGGAGATCCACAAGAATTTGCCCCCACAGTTGTTGCAAATCACCACAGTTGTGTATGACTTCAAAATAAATATGTAATGATGAGTGGTTGATTGATGGCAATGACTGCAGTAGTCGATATCAACCATTAAGGACTCATGAATGACCACCGCACACCATTTTCTGGCAATCTCTGAGTATGAATCTCCTTTGTTGCAGTTGGATATCATTCAGTATTTGCTCCCCAAAATTCCTAGGTTCTAGCTAGGATATTTGAGGATGACCTGTCTTGCCATTGGCTGACTACAAAACCACATTCGTTTCAAGCGATGTTTATCATTCTTGCCATCACCTATGGGCATTCAAGAATTAGTTCATGATGGTTCAATACTATGGGTTGAGAACCCATTGTCACTACTACAGTCACTTTGCCATATGACCAAACATTGCCATCCGTGCACCTTCAGACACCACTACAGTGCTGGAGCGGGACCAAACAGCCCCGTCTCTGTAGGTTGCGCCAACCTACGCCTCAATGTCACTTTTAGATGTGGGTGTTTCTGAAAATAGGGGGTCCCCTAGTCTGAGAAGCAGCAAACGTTCATATGACATACCCATTAATTCAGCGTGGTCATTTGTCAATCGCAGGTTGATTGTAGATGATTGTAGTGGAGGGTATATCTCACTTTAATGGCCAACGCATGGTTCATATTTCTGAAATATCCAACAATAAACACGGAAAAAAAAGGATTACAGAAGCGTCAAACTTGCCTGTATGTCCTTTAACAGGCTTCAATCTGAGCAGGGCCACAATGTGCTCTTCAGAATTCATAATCAGACCCAATGCTTCCAGTTACCTATAGCAAATATCTAGCTGGTTTCTACCGGTCTCGTTTGGGGTCGGTTACCTATTATCAAGGTAATTGGAAGAGTAGGGATAGAAGAGTTGTTTGTTCACAATGATAAGTAGTGATAAACAATCGTCAATAGTGCCTCATGCCGCTTAATAATGGACAATCATCACCAGTAAGTGTTCATAATCGGAAAAATCATGGCTCATATTCTCTATCAAACAAATGACATGGTAACACAATAACCCATCAAAAGCAATTTGTCATAATGCTTAATAATGCCTAAAAATAACAATCACTCATCAAAGAAATGTCAAGAAAGCTTCATGTTAAGAACAAATAAATTCTCACTAATACTAATACTTGCTTATAACTTGATGCTACATTAACTACCGCGCCATTCCTGGTTGACGATGCTTAAGCCCTGGCGTTTCATGGCCGATGTTATTCCCCCCCCCCTGGTGGTCATCAGCATCGCAGGGCACGTCTTCCGTTCGAATGGTCCATAGTGTGGGTGCCGGCGAAGCGCGCAGCCAGATTCCTGAGCCAACGACCCAACAGAAAAATTGGGATCCAAAACCAGCTGATTAGCTATATGGCCATGGGTCAACATTAATCAACCAACTAATCGGGGATTTCCACCAACAATAAGAGGGAAAACAATGGTTAATGGTGGAGGACCAGGGGTACGGGGTTTTGACCCACTGCCCTATTACCAACAAGATTGGCTAATGATCATGGTTATCTATTACTAAAACCAGCTAAGAATGATGGTTAGTGATGATGTGATAATGGATAGTGATGATCCCAATCTTTATAGATCGTTTCGGTCCCAATTATCAGTGATGGTCCAAAACCATTCTCAGTGATGGTTATAGATCGTCAACGATGGTTGAGAATGGTTAGTGATGATAATGTTTGATAATTGTTGAAGAATGGTTGAGACTGGTTGTACTGGTGGTTAGAGTTGTTTTGTAGTGGCTAATGATAGTTGACAATGGTCAATGAATGGTTTGCGCTGATTTGTGATGGATTATATCAATGGTCGATAATTAACGATCCTATAATGATACTGACGGTTAACAACCATTGATGAACATGAACGATTCATTAAATCAACCAACATGGTCCAGTAGTCAAGTGATGCCAATTGACTAGTAACCATTCCTGGGATGTAAGCATGGCAATTGGCCCTTTAAGGTGGCTGGATGAAACCTGTTACTAAGCATTGGCTGGCTGGTTGGTGGTTTCAACCCCTGTGCTAAAATACTAGTCAACCCACCATCTGTTAATCATTACTAGGGAAAACAAAAATGTTCAAAACCACAAGGCAAGTAGCTGTTTAACCACTATTGTTGCCTATAATCCCCTACTATCAACCATTTTTAGCTGGTTATAACCCCTGGTTGAACCCCCTATAAAACCACCTGCCAGCTGGTGATGCTTTGGCCCATGGCTGGTGTGATACAACGGCCCGTCCTCCCCTCGCGACTTCGCCCAGCGACGTAAACGGTAGTCTCGATTCGCTTCCATGGCCAGTTCCCGTGATCCCAGGTCGCCTAGGGTAGCCGCGGCAAATATGGCCATGGGTAAATATCAACCAGCGAATAACTAGGGGAAACAATGGTGAATAGTGAATGATGGGAAAACAATGGTTTATAATGGTTAATTGTGGTTTTTTGGCTTTTGGCGCTGCTACCAAGTGAAACTTGGCGGTGCAAGATGTCAGTATTCGTAAATGGTTAATGGTGGTTAATAATGGTTCATCATGGTTAGTAACTAGGGATAAGTTCACCAACAATTTTATAGGGAAGAGAATGGTTAATGATGGGGGAACCAGGGGGACTAGCCGGGTGAGTTGACCCACTGCCATATGGCGAATCATTGGTCAATGGTTGCGTGTGAGTAGCTGGAGCCCAGCTCAGAGCCGGTTGGTTCGGTGCGTGGTTCCCTGTCTGGTAGCTGTGCTTGTAGCTCTCAAGCGGCAGGGTGGTGGGCACAGCTTGAGGGAAACACAATGGTAAACATCTCATGAACCAAGAATGGCTACACCATGGACAAGAATGAACCAATGACCAATAATTGACTCAAATGTGTAATATTGCTTAATCATGGGTTAATTGACCATTAATCAGCATCAACAATGATTAAGCAGCAACCATTGATCAACCAAGAACAATTGATCAACAATCAACGAGCACCAATTCCTGTTGATCATTCTTGCTGTATTGACTGACCGCTTTTTTCATCATTTCGGACTATTGACTAAGCAATTCTATCATTCAGGAAAGGCTATCATTAACCATCACTGACCACCAATTCCTGTTGATCATTCCTATTGACAAACCCATTTCTACCAGAAACATTCTTTGAGCAAGATAAATTTCTACCATTTCTATTGGTTGATGATTGATTCTATTGATTAACCCATTCCATTGTTAGTTAACCCATTCTTTGACCAATCAATTTGGTAGAAACCCACCAATGACTTGGTAGAAACCCATTAATCTCTGTTGTTCTACAATTAATGTCTGCCATTGTTAATCATGAACCAATGATTAACCATTATATAACCATTGGTTAATCATTATGGTAGAAATTGGCTAATGATCTACTACTGTTTCTACCATTGTTAATGATTAACCAATAATTGACCAACGATCAACCAATACTTAACCAATGATCAACCAATAATTAACCAATGATTAACCATCATATAACCACTAATATTTCTAACATAATGATTAAACAATATAGATTAACCAATGGCCATCATCCACCCACGATGAACTCCCGGCTCCCACGCGCCCTGGTCCGCCCGAAGGCGCCTTCCAGCTGCAAGGCCCCGGTGACTTGCTGCAAACTCGCCTGCTCCGCACGCACCAGCACCAGCACCAGCCGCCGTGGCAGCGCCGTTGAAAAATCCATGGAGTGCTGGATATTGATCTGCAGATATGGTGGTTTCTCAACAGGGTTTACTACTATAAAAAAATGGTTGGTTTACTACTATAAATGGTTAATAATGGATGATTTGGGGGTACCCCTAGATCTGCGTAGACTATAACAAACATATTTCATTTGTAGATCAATACATATTTCATGTATAGTTTTTTTCCATTTTCATTTCCAAGGCTTCAAAGTTATGTGTAGACTATAACAAATAATAACTGGGTTCCAGGTAGATATGTATAGACTGGAACAAATAATAACTGGGTTCCAGGTAGATATGTATAGACTATAACAAGGATTGAAAGATATGTACAGACTATAACAAATAATGACTGAGTGCAACTTCCAACTTCAGCCACTGTATAGTTTACTTAAATATTCATTTGCTAAACTGCTAAACTAAGTTGATAATAATTCCACATGGCTCGTAGGAACTGATTTGCACTGCGTGGCACGCGGATCAAGGGAGACAAGTTATCACCAGAATGACAATCAGTGTCTCATGCCGTGGTTTGTATTCCCTTGTTTCTGCCGGCTGGCTGGCAGCTGTATCTCCACTTCAAAGGATAACACCATTCTCAAGTGCTGGGTAGCACTGCTGGGTAGCACGAGCACTTGACATAGAGTGACAATGGCAATGCCCAAAGGTCGCTGCAACAATTGCAAGAGAGGTTGCTGCTGGATTGGTCCCGAAATTTTTGGCAAGAATTTGGTCACTGCTCATCAAAAAAACCACGAAGTTGTTCCTTTTTGTAATTTTTGGCCAATGAACTGTGGTGAGGACAGTTGGCTGGTACATCACAATAGATCAGATTGTACAGTTTGATGAAACAGTTGTCTTGACTAACTTTGACCGCTACAACACGGATTGTTGGGCTCGCTGGTTTGCTCTCATCTACAACAAATTCAGCAAGCGTGAAAAGCGCATTGTTTTGTTTTGCATGAAGAGTACCATGCACCCGGGGGCAGTGGGTCTAATATCGCCTGAATTCTAGATGGTTAAGAGCTGTTCGCATGGCACAGCTATCAACATCCACCTTACACTGATTGGTAAAAAGTACTTGGATGTGCCTCCCCACTACCGGTTGCTCACCTTGAGCAGTTACTCGTATATAAGTTTATACTGACCAAATCTTACCATCTTCCCCTTTCTGCACAAAACCACAGAACCTGAGAAGTTTGACCGGTAGCATCTGTGGATGGCATCCAGTGGATGCCAGCGGTTCCCCTGTGGTTGGTGGTTGGATCCCACGCTGCACCTGTGAGAGCACAAATTCCGGTCTCATCGAGCCCAGAACCAGTTGTACACCGATGCCGATGCCCACGCTGTTTCCTCAAGAAATCGATAGAAATGCACGTGCTGAAGAAGCGAATAAAATAGTAGTGATGGTCGAGAATGGTGATTGATAGTTGAAAATTCTTATAATTGTGTTTTTCAATGATAGTTGAAGTCATTAAGAAACAAAACCTCGACCACTGGTTGTCCATAAACGGAATCATGAGGCATGTATCGGAGTGACCAATGGTCGGAGTAGAATGGCTTTACTGTAGCTTAGAAAAGGGTGATTTTCAGCTTCCAGATGAGTTTGCCAGAGTGTATGGCGTTCTTTAGCACGGTTGGTCATGAGTCATGACCCAAAACCTCAACTCCGAGTGTCGAATCACCGACTGACCCGTGACGTTCACGGCTTGCACATCGCCACTGCAAAGCCACGTGCCGTTCTCCGAAACTCCTCCTGGATGTCGACTGCTCGGTGGGGACCAGCTGCCAATGATTGAGAATGGTTTATCATACGGTCTATAGAGTGCAATGTGGCCAATTTATGGGTTAATGATAATCATATTAGGATGTACATAGGTTTAATATGGATAGTTATGACATGGTTTATCAAAATAATATGGCTAAATAAGGGTTGATGGGGATCATCTGGTGTAGATAATCATTAAAAGGAATCATACTGTCTATGGAATTGATTCAATGGTCGATATAATCGTGAATAATTGTCAACACAGTGGTTGATAAAGTGAGGATGATAACCATTGAATATTTTGACACTAAGTGATGATAACCAAGTGGTCAATTAGTTCAAGGGTTAATAATGGTTTTGGTTACTATCCTAATAGTTCATTTCCTGATTAATGAAGTAATGGTTAACATGACGTTCAGAATGGCTGCAGATTGTCAATCATGTATGTAATAGAATGGATTTTCATATTATGGCCAATATCATGGTTGGTTATGACTGTCAATATCATGGTTAATAGTGGCAAATAAATGCAAATAAATGCTTACGATGACATAAGACATAAGACCAACAACCAGCCATCGCACCATCAGCCAACCTAACCTTGTAGGTGAGTGATCACAATGCCCCAGTAGATCTCAAAGTGATTCAACATGTGGTCACCAGGCACAGTCAACATTAAACATGGACTCGGTTCAAGGAAACATGGCTGCACCTATGGGAGTACCGAAGTAACCACTAAAATGACCACTTCTCATGAGCCCACCAGCCATTGGGATTCGCCCCTCAGGTTACCCCTGGTTATGGCCAGCATTGTGATTGGAATCACCAGGTCATGAAGCGTAGCCAGGGTAACCCATCACCGTTATGGCCACCCTGGGTACAAGTCAGGCTGGCCCATCACCTGCCTCACAACGGGGGACCCCGGCCCCAGCCCAGCGGTCCATGACTTCCCAAGCACATCACCATCTCCGGCTCGTAGCCCGCTTCGGTGGACGGCTCCCAGGGGGCTTGACCAAAGGGCACGCTGTTCCTGGCGACCAGTGACCTCACTGGAGACCTCACTGCTGTTGCAGATAGATTTCTCCCAACAGTTCCGGAACCTCATCACCTGCTGGGAGAAAAAGCCTCTCCCTTGCGATCCGCCATCAAGACCTTTGTTGACTCAGTTGTTTCTCAGCTATGAAGATACTATTCTGTCTGGTGGTTGAACCACCCCAGTGAATATGTTTGCCAACAAACCATTTGTTCACAATTACAACTGGGATAAGCCAAAAAATGTTGGTTATCATCCCCTATGATAAACATGAATTAGCCACTATCAATGGTTAACCACCAACCAGTACTGGTCGCCAAACCCCGTTGGTCCGGACAGGATCAGCCGGCGGTGTTTTTCGCCGAGGTGCGTGAAGATGATGGAATCACCTTCCAGGATGAACCTGAGGAGTGGCACTTAACAGCCGAGAAACCACTACATGCATACATGATAGACACATGTATGTATGTGCCCATATAAGTACCTATGAACCAAGTGAATCCAGCATCACGGATGGTTAATCTTGGCCGCAATTAGTTCATTGACAAATCCTAGAGGATGACGATTGGCAATGGTCCCTCCAAGCCGATCAACGATATCTTTCCTTACCATGATGATCACTAACAACCATCATAATATATCAACAAGTATCAGAATAAAACCATCATCATTGACAAGCGTCATTAATCACGGCTAAGTTTTGTTTTTTTTTTTGTGTGTGTGTGTGTGCTGTCAAGTGGCACGTGGTATGATAAAACCAAACATAAGCTATAAATGAGCGCAACAAAAAGTACATTATTACACCATCTTGTGCCTATCACCTCCAAATTCAGGTTGATTCTTGGATTTACCTCTTACTGTTGGAGCCCTGTGAACTCCAAACAGTAACCTATGGACGGTGTGATGTTCCCATCCTCGTCAGCTATCGTGAGCTGAGCAGGGGCATCCAGAAGTGGTCACCACTGGCGACCAAAGAATGGGGGGCCTGCCTCATTCATATTCGCCAATTCTGCCATTGGATGCTGTGCACTGGGCTAACTATTAGCAGCCACATGTAGCCACCAGTATCATAAATGATCCTAAAGATTCTAAAGCACATGGGATGCTTTGCCCTATTAGTAGCCACATGTAGCCACATGTAGCCACATGTAGCCACCAGTATCCCATGATTTGGCGAAAATCCTAATGGATCTCAGCCTTTATGGGCGCGTCCCTCAGCAAAATTGCACGTCCCCACCTGGTGACACTCACGAAGATCTCGAAGCGTGCCAACCTGGGAGAGCACAATCAATTCCCCGATACGCCTGTGGATCAATCTTAAACAACCAACTAATGGGGGATAATCATCAGCAATTTCATAGGGAAACCAATGGTAAATGATAGGGGAACTAGGCGTACGGAGTTTTGACCCACTGCCATACAGCAAACAGTGGATGTTGAAATAATTGCTTGTGAGATGTACAGCACGGCAAAACAACATCTTATTGTGCATGCACATAAACCACCTGGGAACATCGTTTCTACAACATCCTTTATACCAAACAGTGTGTCTGGTTGGTGGTTTCAACCTCTCTGAAAATGCTTGTTAATCAACCGACAGTTCCCAAATATCGGGGAAAACAAAAAGTCGGAAACCTCCGACCAGGTGTATATTGTAATACCTGCTGTTTGTAGGTTCACCATCATTTGTTTGTACTCTAATCCCTGGCGTTCATGGCTTTGTAACAAATCTGTATCACAATATCAATTGGGAAAGCTTGTCAATTCTGATATTAGTAATCGTCACCAAAGAGTGAATCGGATTGAATATATAAATGTGCATCAGACATCATCAGACTATATATGTAATGCTAACAACTCCCAAGATATCCTAAGATTTTATCAATCCTGAAATAAGCAAAACAGTTGTTTGTACATTGGCCGCCAGCACAATTGATCTTCATGGACGAGATCAATGAGAAATCATGGATGAGATCGACCAGAATGGTCGATCATCCATGATTATCAGCATTATATCTATGGATCATATATATATATATAAATCAATATAAATCACTATCAACCACCATTGAGCACTATCAATCACCATATCATCCATGAAAAGAATCCTTGAAACATCGCGGATGATAGACCCAGCTCGAAACAAACTCAGGTCATCCCGCCGTGTCGCCGCGTCTGGGGGCCCCAGCACGTTGGTATGGCATGGAAGCAACGGACTCACCGAGTCTGGCTGCACGCCGATCCTTGGCGAACGACAGCACCCTCCAAGGGACAACATGGATCCATGGTGCGGGTTAAGGCATGTCAAGCCTCACAACATTGGGTGGTTTATTACCATGAATATTGGTTGATAGTAGGGATCTTTGAGTCCAAATGTTGCAACATGTTAACCATTCTCGCAGGGAAAGAAATCGTTGATGGGGTAAACTCCAACTTGCAACTTTTCTGGACGAACATAGAGCTAGACATACCGAGCTTTCCCATGTCCTGTTCCACAGTTTCGCAACGCTCCAATGCTGTGCCCAGTCGCCAGTGTTCCACAACACGTTCGCTCCAGAGTTGCAAGTTGTTTGCCATGGCCTAGGGCGTGGAAGACTGAAATGCATGAAATGAGGAAGCGGGGTGCGGCACATTCGCAGTCCTGACATCCGAATCTGGCCGTTTCACACTATCTCAACAGATCACAATGGATCATTTGGGACCCAAGGTTGCTCATCAGAGAAGATATCATGGGCGAGGGAGGAGAATACGTGTATGTACGTAAACATGTATATATATATATATATATTTACAAAATGTTTTCGTATATCTATTGTTGAAACCAAAGCACATCAATCTACTGTTGTTGTTGCATGTTCAAAAACATACTGATCTCTTCACTCCAAGGTATCGTGATTGGTCTGGAGTTTACTATCATGCCTGAGCAACCATAAATCCAGGTGGTCACTACCCATGTCACCAAGGGTCGGTCAAGCCGAGAGTCTGTTGCCCCAAATGCCCTTGGTGTTTCATGAAATTTGTGTTAGTGGCTGGGGGGGATCCCCGTGCAGACAGGTAGCAGCTCCGGGCATTGGTGTTTCATGAAATTTGTGTTAGTGGCTGGCTCGCATCCCCGTGCAGACAGGTAGCAGCTCCGGGCAAGCGGAACCCTTGGAGAAAGTTGATTCTCCTGCCGGAGCCGCAAATTCCGAGACCGAACTGACTGGCTCACTGATGGCTAAGTTGATGGCTGAGGGTTGCTGGTTGATGGTTAATGTTTGACAGTTCATGCTGAATTGCAAAGAGTCGGTTGATGGCCAATGGCTAATGAATGATGAGCCAACACCGCGAGTCACGCTAGTCCATTTTCGGACTTGGTTTTAAGTGCATAAGAAAGAATGAAGTAGGCTAACAAATCGATCAATCAAACTAGCAAACAATCAAACTAGCAAAACTAGCAAACAAAAAACACACTAGCGAAATCAAACTTGGCTAACAAATCGATCAATCAAACTAGCAAACAAAAAACACACGCAGAGGTCTGTGAGCCGATCTGCAAAGGCAAGTTGTTGCTGTTAGATGAGGGAGCGAACAGTTCTCCATGCACTCAGCTTCCTAGGCATCAGCGAAACAGCGGCGACCCAGGGCCGATGTTGAGGATCGGTGAAAGGCCTCCGAACCAACCATGGGACTTGATGTTTGGCCTTGGCATCTGCTAGATGATTCAGCTAGTTGACAGAATACTGTTTCACAACTCCAGTTGTTTAGTTTAGTGATTTGCTGACACTAATTTAGTTGATACAAATCTAGTTGATTAGTTCGAGTTGATGGCTACTTTGGTCGGCACTAAACCATGCTTCATCAGCCATCCGGTGGTTTCTCAAGTAACAGGTGTACCCCCAGTTGTCATCCTTCAAAATAACGGTTTATATGAAATCAAGAGTTATAGTTGGTGTATCCATGTATATCCCCTATTCTTGGATACACCAACTATACTGTATACCAACCAACTAGAATTTTCATGGTGCATTGCATGCTTATTATCCCCTCGTTAACCGTAGACTTCACCCCGAAAATTCTCCAACCATCCCTTGGGGCACGTCCCAGTCACTGGCGGCCGCGTTGCGGCCGCGTTGCCTGGCGGTTTCTTGGCTCATGGACGCGTCGGCGTAGGTGGACAGGCTGATCCGCGTGGGACCTCCGCCTTCGCCCAGGCGAACCTCGGCAGCTGCGCTGCGGCCCGGCGGTGGCCCAATGGGGAGACCTGCGACTAGCAGTGATATAGAACCAGATATTAACTGGTCTGGTTATCACTGGTTATCACTGGTTATTGCTGGTTATCACCTGGTTATTGCTGCTTATTGCTGTTTATTGCTGGTTGTTGCTGGTTATTACTGGCAATACATGACATGATATAACCAGCAATAGCCAGTAAGAACCAGTGATAAACAGTAACAGCTTGGTGATAACCTGATATAAGATGAGACACGGTAGCGTCAAAATCATTCGATGAAGGTGTACTCACGGACTTTTAGAACGTCCCCTATCGTTTTCCAAGTTTTGGAGCACTCCTTGGGGTATCGTTTTTAGGCCGTTCTCTATTGTACGATCAATAATAACCAGGTATAACCCTTTATCATCAGATGAAACCAAACAAATTGTTGTATATAATTAGCCATATAAGTCAGTAGATATAACCAGCTATCATCAAATACAACAAGTGAAAACCAGTAATAACCAATAATAACTTGGTGATAACCAGATATAAGCCGTCATCATCAGATATAATCAGCACTAACAATCAGTAACAATAGTCAGTAGAACCTTCCAACAAAAACTATAGTTGGTATAACCAGGAATAAGCTGATACAACTGATATAACCAGTAGTAATCAGTAGAACCATCCAACAAGAACTAGTCAGTATGACAGTATAACCAGCCATAAGCAACAAGACTGGAAAAAAAACTATAACCAGTAAGCGTAAAACAATACAGAACGTGACCATCGGGAATCAACAATTAGACTCAGATGATAGAGAGACGATAAAAATTAGATGGGATGGATAGATTAGATCGATAGATTGAGAGGATTTGATTATTAGACACGATCCGACTAGATTCGATGAATTAGGATTAGAAAGATCAGATAGATCAGATACTGTCGATAAACCAAATTGACAGATAGATAGATAGATCAATAGATAGATAGGTAGGTAGATCGATTGATAGATAGATAAGTAGAGACTGCGATTTTACCATCTAAAAAGAAATGGGAAGATAGAGATAGAGATACAACTAGATACACATAAACACATTGACATGGAAACTACTTACAATTACAAATTATTTGTCTCTCTGCCCCCAGGAACGAAGGGATCTGTTAGAAGCAGATCCCGCGCAACAGTTGACCCTGAGGCTTGGGCCAAGGACATCGTGATTTGTATCGCTTCGCCCGGAATCAAACGACCACCTCGAGGTGCCGAACAGAAAAAAGGTCGTGGTCACTTGAAATAGATAGACTAGATCGATAAATAAATAGATAGATAGATAGATAGGGATCCAAGTTTTGGCATGTCAATACTAAGGCATCATGAAATTCACAACTCAACCGACCTCCAGGCATGTAACAGCGTGCAGCGCAGTGAATCTGCAGTCGCATGAATTCGCATAGAAGAGTTCATGATTGTTAATTGCGATCAGTGATGACTGATGAATATTAATGATCATAAATGTTTGTCAATAAAACAATTGACACTCCTCAAACGGTGTGTGAGAATCAGCAGCATGCAATCCCATATCCGGAACTGCCAAAATGCAGCAGCGCACCAAATTTGCAGGAAGACGCGTAGCCAACCGTTCATTGCCAATGCAGCAACCCGCTGTTTCCATAAATGTCCTGATTATGTACTGATTGCTACAGCAGAATAGGTACTAAATATCATACTTGGATGATCTTGGCTGTGAAGCTATAACTGGGAAATGACCTGGGTCCAATAATTGTAAACCCTACCAGGCGGCTTCTAACCCCTATCAGCAGGATGAGCGTAACCAGTTACTGGGAATGCACATCCAAGATCATCCAGGTTACGCAGCATGAAACGCTTCTCCATCTTTGTTTCCGTCCACCCAAATGGCTTGTAACCCCTGGAGGCCGGGTGAAGGCAACCGGTTTTTGGGGTGCACAACCCGCTCTGCCAAGTTGCCGATCAGCAACAAACGATTCGAAGAGGTCAGATCGCTGCGCACCCAGGGAGCGTTCACACGCGACACCTTTGGGCGCGTTTTTTCAGCGCGACCAATGGGATGTTTGCCATCAAACAAATACGGGAGATGGGTCAATTCATGGTAAACCCATGGGAAATCTATGATAAATCCATGACCCATGGTGGCATTCTGAAACCCAGAAAAACTTACTATGTTCCCTTGGGAAACCACTGAGCCAGGGGACGCACATTATCGCTTGAACAGCCCAGCTCGAAGGTTCAGCGCTACTAGAGTCGTTTGAAGAATCTGTTGCCCAACTCTGTTGGTTGCATTCTCAACGATTATCATGAAGGATGATCACAAACAATGCTCAGCCTTCATGAACTATCATCTATTTTCTCTTACCAACCAACTATGATGAACCACTCTGAGCGATCATCAACTATCATCAACTATACCTCTTACCAACTACCTATTATGAACCATTATCATCAATGATCATTGATCCAGCATTCAGCCACCAGTAATCATCATGTCACCAACCATCACTCATTGAATCTGTCGGATCCGATGCCCTGCAGTGCTTTCAGTCTCTCTTGCGGTGCAATTCAGAAGGGCGGACGACTCTCGGTGCTGGCGCTGAGACAGTCGTGCACCGGTGGTATGAGCAAATGCCACTAACCACTATCAACCACCAATCAGTATCAACAGTATCAACCAGGATGAATCACCGAATCAACAATCATCACCCCATCGCTGACTCATCATTGACTCTTGATCAATCAATATAAACCATCACTAACCAGGAGTATTGACTCATCAATTCCAAACCATCATTGACTTTGATATGAAACCGTCATTAGATACTATGTATAAGCCATGCCATCATTGTCAGTAAACCCCCATCATCCACCATTGTTTTCACTATAAGATTATTGGTGAACTTATCCCTATGATTGTTGGTAAAAATATTGACGGGACCCAACTTGCCATCTCTAGCTAGCATATCCCCTGTCATCGTTGGTTGTTATCTCCTATGATTCACCATTAACCAGCCAGGTTGGTTGGTTCACTGCTTGACCAGCTCCGCTGTTTTTCGCCTGAAAATCGAAGCCCGGAGGGTCGTGAATCTGGACTTGCAACGTGGTGCCGAAGACGCCTGGGACAGTTCTGAGGCGGCGCTTCAGTCAGATTTTTGATGTTGTTTGTTGTTTTTCAAATGTTTTGTCATTTTTCATTATGTGTGATTCTTTAATCAATAATTGAATGTGTTTTCATTAATTTTTGATTGTTCCCCACCTGTCAGGTGAGGGTTGTTAGATTTTATCAGAGTTGACTTCTCCTCCCTCTTCTCCTTCCTCTCCTTCTCCTCTTGTGTCCTCCTCCTTCTCCTTGTCTTGCCGGACCTCAACCACGACCAAGCGCGACCAGTGGTGGCTGCCGGACTTCAACCACGATCATGTATGCCAGCTGGTGGCTGCCGGACCTCAACCGCGACCAAGCGCGACTAGTGGTGGCTGCCGGACCTCAAC